>PVLC010002895.1:50473-106480 GCA_004027655.1 Graphiurus murinus
GGGGGGGGGGGGGGGGGGGGGGGGGAGAGTGCTATGATGTTCTCACATCAAGAGAGAGATCATGCAAGGGGATTCAAGGACACAAGTATAGTCCCCAAGGCCACGCCCCCAGTGACCTCCCTCCTTCAGGCATACCCCACCTGCCTAGCTTACCACCCAATAAATCCATTACAATGTATTAATCCATGGATGAGATCGTACCCTCATTCTATCAACTCTGAACTTGAATACCTGAGCTCTTTCAGGGGGCGTTCTATATCTAAACCATAACAGGGACTTTCAGGTACCTGGGGTTCCACGTGGCCTCCCTCCGTGGCCCATTGATCTCAAGCCCTGTCCCCTGCCTTGTGAGTTCCTGCCTCCAGGTTGGGAGGGGCCCACTGAGAAAGGCTGGGGCACTTGAGGCAGCGGGAAAGTCACAGTTGCAGGAAAGCTGAAGCTCGCATGCCTGTTCCGGAGGTGGATGTCATTTCTGCCTTTCTGTACATTGCCATCTGCTTCTTCATTTACCAAACAAACACCTACTGAAATGCCTACTGTGTACAACACAGGCTGTGCCTGGGAGGGCGGCATTCACACTCCTGCTAGTTGATGTGTATGTGTGAGAAAGAGAGAGAGAGAGAGAGAGAGAGAGAGAGATGTGAAATGGATGTGCCACTTTAATATTGTTTCAGAGGCAGGGTTCTGCTTACAAATGGCATGGGCTCAGGTGAGTCCCACTGGGCCTCCCTTCCTCCTTCATTGAACAGATAAACTTGAAGGTCAATGTAAACCAAAGCTGCTTTAAAAGGAAGATGCTGAAGCCAAGCATGGTGGCACATGCTTGTAATCCCAGTACTTGGGAGGCTGAGACTGGAGGATCCAAGCTCGTGGCCAGCCTCAGCTACTTAGTGAAGCTCTCTGCAACTTAGTGAGACCCTGTTTCCAAATAAAGAATAAAAAAATAGGACTGGGGTGGAGCTCGGAGGTAGAATGCCCCTGTGTTCAATCCCCAGTACCACACACACACACACACACACATACACACACACACACACACACACACACACACACACACACACACACACACACAAAGGAAAATGCTGGTAGAGGATGCTGTAATTAGAAGTTGCATGTCGAACGTGGTGGTGGTTCCTTAAGGATTTAATGTGCAAATTTGCCTACAAAGACCTATGCATCCACCTCTATATCTAGGATCAGCTCTGCAGGAGTCTTTGGGCTTTCTCAGCAACAATGAAAGGTACAATCTCCTTAACTGGTCTCTTGGCCCCCAGGACCCCTTTGGAGGGGAGGAGAGGGTCAGAGCACAACTATGGTTTTCTCTGTCCTGAGAACAGTGCTTGCTCCATTTGGCGTGTGACTCACATATTAATAACTCTGTTTCCTGCTGACCGCAATGTCGGTGGGTCAGACTCCCCCGGGTGGAGTCCCTGCCCTGCATGTAAGCACAATCTTCCTGTTCTATGCAGTCTTTCAGGCCTAAATATTACCCTTTGCAAGAATGCAAATGCTAGCGTGAGACAGCACAGAGTTAGACAGATTGTGGATTAGAAGTGGTGATTATACCACTTTCTCAGAAATGCCTGCATAGCGATTAGTAGCACATATATATTATATGGGGGTTGCTTAAATCTCCTTGGAAGAGACACACTTCAAATGCAGCCGCACTGGTTTTAGAACAAGACCAAATTTAATGTGTGAGAGCCCGTTTTGTCACCAGGAAGTCAAAGCTACTGTCACCTGGATTGAACCATCTAACCCCAACATCCTGGGCAGTCTGTGTCTGACAAGATACTTTTTCTGTCTTTAGAGTGTTTAAAAAAAAGTCACCCAATGCCCTGTGACTTTATTGTGAGGAGGACAGACCTGCCCTTGCTTTTATACCCTCTAGGTGAGGCGCTCCAATCCTGGGTCTGCCGTGTGTGGGCATCCGTGCTGGGGGTCTTTGCACTGGCTCTCGTGTTGCTTCACGTCCTGCAGGGATTCCATTCCCAATGGGTGTCATCCTTCCCCTGCAGAGTGTGGTAATAAAACACCTCAAAGCTACGCACAGTGACTGCTCCCACGCTATTTTTTCCCTTCGCTCTTTATTCTACCTGGTGTCTGCCCGTAGAAAGTTTACAGACAAATGAGGAGGACAAGCATATAAACAGATAATTATAGAGCAATGGTGCCAGTGAATACAGGAAAGCCCAGGGTGCCCGGGGGCCGCATGGAGCCTCAGACCCCACGTGGGGCATTTGCCTTGATACAGCGAGGCCTGTGACTGAATCTAGGGTTAGCATAAGGAAGACATTTGTTCGCAGGTAATATATGCACATTATCCTATATCAATTTTGTCAAATGATATTGGGTTTCCATATGCCTTGCTTCTTTGGTTTATTTCTTGGGGGCTTAGAACTTGGAAAAAAGAAGGCTGCTATTTGGGGACCATGTTGTTCCCCAATATGATCAGTTAGCTCAGCCTCAAACCCTGATAATGAAAAGGAAAAGAATATTCTGAGGATGGTATGGATCCAAAATGGCGGGCTGTGAAGTTGGGGAGTGCTGGGTGAGCTTTATAGGCCCAGGGGACTGAAAACACAGAGGCTTAGGCAGGGGAAGGAATAAGAATATTCCAAGACTGTAAACCGTGGATGCTGGAATGCTGACAGAAAGAGGAGCGAGGGATCGAGAAGCAGCTAGAGAAATAGCCAGACTAGTGCGTGTAGGATTTGGAGTCTAAGGAAGAGAGCTTGAATTTTATTCTGGGGTTGCGGAAAGTCACTGAAAGATCTTAAGCGAGTCATGTTGTGTCTTACTGAATCTTCAAGGAGTCATTCTTTTTTTAACTCTGTAGAGAATAATCCAGGGGATGGGCCACGAGAACAGAAGAAACGAGAGCACATCGGAGACATTGGCGTTAGTCCAAACTGGAGCTGCCGGTCGCCGAGGCTAGGATTAAAACCATGGTTATGGAGGGAAATCGTCAGATCTGTGGTGTCATTGGGAGAGCTAATCTCTAGAAACACTGGCAATTTGGACTCAGGAGTTGGGAGAAAGGGAAGAATTGGAGATGAATCCTAAGTTCTGGCTCAACGAGTCGATGCATATTGGTGTCATTTGCAGCAGTGGCAAAGACTGCAAGTGGAATAAAGAAGACAATGAGGTTCCAGTGGCAATGTCTGACGCGGTAGTCAGAAGCTCTTGAGGAACCTCAACATTGAGTAGTGCGTGTGGGAGGACACACATCAAAGGAGACGAGTGAAAGAATCTGGGTCCCACGCATCTCGGCCTGACTCCATAGATTACAAAAAAAAATATATTTATTGCTCAATAGGGTTTGGGGCTGAATGTTACCGCTAACTTCCCTTAGAAAATTCTGCATAGAAAGCCTAGCATGATGAAGCATTCCTGCCTGGTTTTGTCTTGGGGAGATTTTTCATAACTTCCAGGGCATTTTTTTTATTCTGCATACAATAACTGGTTGCCAATCATTTTCTTGGTGAGGGCAAAGAATGCAGAGGGCTTTTTATTCATGATGACTGATGTCCTTTGAATCTGAAAAAGGACCCCTTAATTAATGTTTTTATGAGGCTCATGGCTTTTTAAAGGCATCAGTCCCTTCTGAACACACAGCTGTGCTTCGGAGTCTGATTCTTCACCCAGCCAGAGGCCCACAGGGATCCACCATTCATCCCCGCCTCCGCCGCACACTTTCCACAAAGAAGCCACTTCCCCGCCATGCTGCTGAATCTCATTCATCCCCATGAAAGGGGATGTGGCATTTAAAGTTCATTTCAGGAAGGTTTCATAATAAGAACTGGGGAAAATAACATAATCTCTTTTAAAAATATTTCCTTCCTCTGTTCTGCTGATAGAGTCAAACAATTCAGAGCCCCATCTGTCCTGTAACAGGTCCAGATTGTATGATGTGGTTTCGAAGTTAGTCGTTTCCTTTGTTTCAGGGTGTTGCTGGTGGGGATTCCCTCCCCTCCTTAGAGAACACCGGCCGGCGGCCATTCTATCCTTGGTTTTGCAATTCCAGGAGCAAAGTAATGAGCCAGCGCTGTAGGAAAATGTCACCTTGACCTTGATCAGTGCCGAGGACTGGGGAGAAAGGTCAAGTTCCAAGTGGCAGAGTGGATTGAAAGGAACATTTTCAAAGTTAACAGGAAAACATACAATCATAAAATAAAACAATGGGCAATAATGAAAGTTGAAATGGGGCCCTATATCTGCCGTGGGAACACGCTCTCCTCGGGGCCTCTGAACAGCACCCTCTGTGCGTCTACAGCTGCTTGCGGCCCAGACACTCGGCTCCCTCCCTGCGATCTTGTGTGATCCCAGGCCGGATGGAGGAGGAAGGGCTGGTCCTTCACAGCTCACCCCGGTGCTTTTCCTGATTCCTAACATGGCCACCTGCTTCCCCTCCACTTCCAAGGTGGCCAAGTTTCCTTTGGAAAAGACTCTGGAGTAAATATTTTAGATTCTAGGGCTGGGCTAGGTGTGAATGGATCACAAAACTTTGATACAGACACATAATGGAATTTTACTCAGCCATAAAGAAGAACAAAAGCACACCATTTGCAGGGAAACAGACAGAACTTGAGAATATTATACTGAGTATAGCCAGTCTCATAAAATGAGTAGATGTATGTTCTCTCCTATATATGGAAGCTAGAGAGATATTTGGAAATAAGGTAACATCAGGTAGAAAAGTGGAGACTCCAGGGGAGTGATTTACAGGATTGGGGAAGAGAGGGGGAATGAAGTCATAAAGAAAATAATAGTTGAAATTATGCTATGAATATATACAAAATTACCCATTCCAATCTCAAAGACATGTAGGGGTAGAGGGACCCGGTGGGGAGGGCACCCCGAGTTGTGTGCATGTATTTATCTGACACTCTGTACCCCAATATGATGTAAAATTATAAAACAACAAATTAGAAAAAAAGATTTTAGGGCTCAGTGGTAGAACACTTGCTTGGCATCCATAAGATCCTGGGTTCAATCCCCAGCATTGCACACACGCAAAAACTTTTTAAACTTTACGAACCACGCAGCTATTTAATTCTGTCATGTAACGTGAAAGCCACCACAGATAATATGCCAATGGCTCAGGGTGACTGGTAGCCAACCAGACTATTTATGGGCCTTGAAATTTGAATTTTGAATAATTTTCATGTGGCATAAAATAGTGCTCTTCTTTTAACTTTTTATACATAAATCAGGTAGAAGGGTTAAAAGTATTCTTAGTGCATGTGTGGTACAAAAGCAGGTGGCAGGCAGAACAGTCGCAGCTCAAAGGCCCGAGTTCACGGACCCCTTGTCTGGCTGGTGGCTTTTGTGTGAATCCTCTCCCTGCTGACGTGGGTCATGTGGCTTCCTGTTTGCTACCTAGATTTAAATCCCTTCTCTCCCACAGCAGAGATGCAAACAAGAGCTTCTATCAGATTGCAGGCGACAGGTGGAAGCATTCCTCCTACTTTCTTCTTTCTTTGGTTTTCATTTCTTTACTGGTTTTCCCTTCACCACATTTGCTTCTCTGCTCAGCTCTTCTGCTAAATGCCAGCTCCCTCAGGTCATATTTTCTTGCCTTTCCCTTCTCCTGGTTGAACGCCAAATGCCCCCGTCCAAGGCTTTTCAGCGGATTTCAGACTTCCGGGCTCCCACCGCCGTGTCTCAAATCCACGCTGGGCAAATGCAAACCAGACGGTCTGTGACACGAGTTTCACAGGTTTGCAGCAAGATGAGAACAATGGGGGTCATGGAGGGAGTTGTTCATGAGGCTAAATTTATGCCATTTAAAGAGTCTCCAGGCGGGGGATGTAGCTCAGTGGTAAAGGCTGACCGGATTCCATTCCCGGCGCCACCATCGCTCCCACAAGGAAAAAAAAAAAAGAGTTTGAAAGAGTACACTTTATTCTGAGATGATGACTTTTTATTTACTTATTTATTTATTTACCTTGAGAATTACAATGTCTGGTCCTCTATGGAGTGGGGGTGACCACATTTAACAAACAGTAAAGTTAGTCATTTTAACATTCTGGGGGGAATTTTTACTAAATTTTATTTCTGTGGTACTGGAGATTGAACCCAAAGGCATTCTACCTCTGAGCTATACCACCAGTCCTATTTTATTTATTTTTAATTTTTTATTTTTTTGCAGTACTGGGGATTGAACCTAGGGGCATTCTACCTCTGAGCTACACCCCCAGCCCTATTTTTTATTCTTTATTTTGAAACAGGGTCTCATTAAGTTGCGGAGGGCCTCACAAGTTGCTGAGGCTGTCCTTGAATATGTGATCTTCCTGTCTCAGTCTCCCAAATACTGGGATTACAGGCACGTACCACCATGCTCAGTTTACTTCCTAATTTTGAAACAGGGTCTCACTAAGTTGTGGAGGGCCTCACTAAGTTGAGACTGGCCATGAACCTGCGATCTTCCTGCCTCAGTCTTCCAAGTACTGAGATTACAAGCCTGCACCACTATACCCAGTTCACTACATTTTAAAATCCAAAAGACTGGGAACATTGTAATTGTAATTATGACCCCCAAGTCTGTATTTCCAACTCCACTTCTCTCCTGGGTTCCAGACCCATAAATATTAGTCATCTGCCAGATGTCTTATGGATGTGCTGTGAGCATTGCCCATGCAGCCTATCTGCCTTGGAATTTTCCATCTTCCCTCTTCCCGCCTCTCCTCCTCCCTCCCTGAAATGAGGCCAGGTTTCCCTCTTCTTCCTGAATCCCCTACCTGGTCAAGGATGTTGCTTGAACTTACTCATTCAGGCTAGAAATGTAGGGTTCTATCTCACTCCAAGTCTGATCAGTTCTTAAATTCTGTTAATTTGACCTCATATTAGTCCCCTGAATTTGTCCCTTCCTCTGTATCTCTACTGCTTCTTCCCCTTTTCTCCTCCTCCTCCTAACCTTTAACTATCACTTTTTCAGGATCGCAGGTTCAAGACCTGCCTTAGCAACTTAGTAAGACTCACAGCAACCTACCAAGACTCTGTTTGGAAACAAAAATTTTATTTTTTTATTTATTATTTTATTTTATTTTTTTAGGGACTGCGAATGGAACCCAGGGGCATTCTAGCTCCAAGCTACACTTCCAGCCCTATTTTTTATTCTTTATTTTGAAACAGGGCCTCACTAAGTAGCTGAGGCTGGCCTGGAACCTGGATCCTCCTGTCTCAGCCTCCCAAGTAGTGGGATTACAAGTGTGCACCACCACGCTTGGCTCCAAAAAACTTTTAAAAAGGGCTGTGGGTATAGCTTGGAGATAGAGTATCCCTAAGTTCAACCCCCCAGTACCACAAATACAATAAAATAACGAAATAAAATAATGTAAAATGTCACTCTTTCCTTGAATTTCCCCCTACCTCTCTCCAACTATACAGCAACCAAACCAAACCGATCTCTCCCCAACTCACCAGAGCACTTCTTTCCTCTCCTTGACGCTCGTCAGTGATTACCCATGGAGCTTAGAATAAAGACAGAAACTTAGCGTGGTATAAAGGCCTTTCTGCATCTGTCCCCACCGACTCTCCCAGCCTTATGTCTCAGTCAGTTTCCTGTGTAAACTTGACTGGTGCACTGCATGGCCAGATAGTGGGTCAAACATTCTAGGTGTTTCCCTGAGGGTGTTTTGTGTAAGATTAATATTTACTTCCTTAATAGGAATAAATTTATATATATATATATTTTATTGGATGTGATTGATATTTAAATCGGTAGACTAAGTAGGGTAGATTTGCCTCTGTAATGTGGGTGGGCCTTGTCAAGTCAGTGGAAGGCCTACATGGAGCAGAGAGTCCGATGGCTCTGAACAAGAGAGGCCGCCTGCTGCCTGGGCACCTCCTGCTGGGACACAGCCTTGAAGGGAAGGCAGGTGCTGGGCCTGCTGACCTTCGGAATGGAACCGGGCCATTGGCTCTCCTGGTTCTCGAGCCTGCGGGCTCAGAGTGGACCTAACCATCAGTTCTCCTAGGTCTTGCTGACTCCTTTATGGGACTTGTTGGCCTCCATGATTGTGTGAGCCAATTTCTTGTAATGAATCTCTTTCTCTGTGTAACACATCTTCTGGGTTCTGTTTCTCTGGAGGACCCCGGCTAACACATCCCTGGCTGCTCTACTTTCTCCAACAGTCCTGTTGTTCTAGTTCCTCATAATCACTAAGTCCCTTCCCTCTTGGGGACACGCCATCCCTCCTTCATGTCCAACTAACTCCCACAGGTCTACCTTCAAGGTTCACCTGAACCATCAGTTCCTAAGGAAAACCTGGCCCCGCTGGGTGTGTGGTGGCACACCCCAGGAATATCTGTACTGGGGAGGCTGAGACATGAGGTTCAAGGCCAGACTCAGCAACTTAGCAAGACCCTCCTCAGCTTGGCAAGACCATTTCAAAATGAAAAAATAAAAAGGGCTGGGGATACAGCTCAGAGGTGGAACACTATTGGGTTCAATCCCCAATATCACAATTAAAAAAAAAAAAAGAAAGAAAGAAAGAGAAAAGAAAACCTGGTCCTACTGCAGTCCACACTCATATCTAATCCCTATAAACTTCTTTTCTGTACTTACCAGAACCGTCATTTAAATGTTTATTTGGGAAAGTACTTGTTTAATGCCTTCGTCCTTCCCCAGACTAGAGGCCCCCTGAAGGCAGGGACCTTGCCCGTCCTGTTTATCACTGTCGGGTCAGCATAGAGTACAAGGCCATGAGTGGATAGTGTCTGAGGGAGCGGTTCCTCGAGCTTGTGACTGGCATTCCTCAGACGTGACTCTGTTCTGCTGAACACAGCAAAATGCTCAGGGTAAGGTAAGTAAACCACCTGCCAGCCTGTCTCTGTCAAGAAAATCATAGCCAGGCCTGATGATGTATGCCTGTAATTCCACTTGGGAGGCTAAGACAAGAGGATAGATAGTAGGTTCGAGGCCAGCCTCAGCAACCTAGCAAAACCCTGTTCCAAAATAAAAAAAATAAAAAGGGCTGGGGGCATAGCTCAGAGGTAGAACGCAATCCCTAGTACCATAAATTTTTTTTTTTTTTTTTTAGATTCTGAAGAAAAAGGCATTTTTTCCCCCCCAGTTAGAAAAATCCCTATTTCTCTCACGTGGATAAGATAAAATACAATCATATTAAGGTGACAAGGTGTTCCTAGTTGTGTAATTATGCTTGTCTTGTTTTTTTGAGAGTGCGCCTAGCCAGATGAAAAGAAATGACTAAGAATCGGGGCAGATGAAATCCTGATTTTTTGTTTTTTATTATCTCTTGACTTTTCTCCATCTCCTGCTTTCCATAATGACTTCCACATGGTGATAAACATGATTTATAGGTTGTGTTTTTACGTTCAAATGTACAAATCATAGCTCTCTGGAGCACCTCGTTGTTCTCACTTCATGGAGATTCCGTATTTAGCCGAGCGTCCTTCTGCATCATGGGAGGCAGAACAAGGCCGGCTGGTTGCCCGAGGCTCCCATGGCCCCGCAGCATGGCCTCCCCAGGCCCCGAAGCTCTCCCATCCTCCTCTTGTGCTTCTGGCCGCCCATCCTCCTCCCACACATTGGACTTGGTCAGATTCCTTCCAAGGTCAGAAATGGAGATTTTCCCTTCCCCTCTAATGGACCAACTTCTAGTTACAATTCTCCAGAGGACACAGTATGAAATGATTGACGAAGAGGCTCCGACATGGAACTGAAGACTCTGGCCACATCGGCCATCAACTGGTTAACCATGCGTGCCTGGGCTGACCCGGGTCCTCCGTGTGCTGGGGCTCTACCCCCAGCCCCAACAAGGCTGTCTTGAAGCTCTCCCTAAAGATCTGCAGTGTAGTAAATGCCGGAGAGGAACAACAGCAAAGCTCTGTAGCATGTCACCCGACCCAGTGGCATTTACCGGACACTTGTCCTGTGCAACGCACGAGATTGTGTAGCTGGAAAGCCAGGTCACCACGATGAGGAGTACGAGGAAGAAGGCAGGCAGGCAGGCAGGCAGTTAGGGATCCTGCTGTCCACCTTGAGCCATGCAAGGAGAACGTGAAAGACCCACTGGGCTCCTTCCTGGGGAGGTTCCCCACGTGGCTATCAGGAATGCTGTTCCCCCAGATGTCTCCATGACCAACTCCCTCTCTGTCTTCAAGTCTTTCTTGCAACAGAGACTCCCTGACCATGCTATTTAAGATTGCAATCGCCGGGTGTGGTGGCATAGGCCTGGAACCCTGTACTAGGGGGGCTGAGACAGGAGGATCACGGGTAAGCCTCAGCAACTTAGTGAGATATTGTTTCAAAATAAAACAAATAAGGGTTGGGGTGTAAGTTGGAGGTAGAATGCTCCTGGGTTTGATCCCCAGTACCAAAAAAAAAAAAAAAAAAGATTGCATTCACCACTCCCCCAACATCATTCCCTGCCTTGTACTCTTGGAATCATTTTAACCTATTTCTTCTTTACACAGAAATATATACTATCTAATATACTTATTTGTATATGAGTTATATATTCTGCCTCCAACATTAGAATGCAAATTCTACAAAGGGGCATTTGTTTTATTCACCGATTTTTTTGGGGGGGGGTGGAACTGGGAATTAAACCTGTGGACATTCTGCCTCTGAGCTACACCTTCAGCCGTTTTTAAAAATTATTATTTATTTTAAGCCAGGCATGGTGGCACAAGCTTGAAATCCAGTACCTGGGAGGCTGAGACAGGAGGATTGCAGGTTAGTGGTCAACCTGAGCTACTTAGTGAAATCCTTCGCAACTTAGTGAAACCCTGTTTCAAAATAAAGAATAAAAATAGGGCTGGAGGTGTAGCTAAGAGGTAGAATGCCCCTGTGTTCAATCCCCAGGACTGCAAAAAAAAAAAAAAAAAAAAAAAAATTGAAACTGAGTCTCTCTAAGTTGCAGAGGCTGGCCTCAAACCGGCGATCATTGTGTCTCAGCCTCCCAAGTACTAGGATCACGCCGAGCTTCGCTGATGCATTTGAAGTGCCTAGAACAGTGACTGGTATATGATAGACGCTCAGTAAATATATGTTGAATGAATGCCTGACGTGTTTGCGTATTTTTGGTGAGTTTACCTTTGTGTACATTCAGAAGCATCATTCCATTGAAACTGATAAATAATGTATCCATATCTTTCAGTTGGTGCTTGAATCTTTTTTGTTTCCTGCCTCTTAAGTAGTTGAGAGAGAATCACTGAAGAGTGTGTGTGTGTGTGTGTGTGTGTGTGTGTGTGTGTGTGTGTGTACGTTTCATTTGCCTCTAAGTGGAAGTGGCAGGAGTTAGATGAAGATCATTCAGACGTCAGGTGCTAAAGACAGAGAGTGAATGGAAGAAGCCAGATTAAGCATGGAATGAGAGCAAGTCAAATTTAGACAAGCCAAGGCCACAGTGAAAAGTATTCCTGGTGTGGTGCCCCATAGCAGAGATTCAGAGAGGGAAATAAGATGCTGGGGGGAAGGCCAGCGTGGGGCCATGGAGAGCCAAAGTGAAACAGTAGGGAGGGGCTAGATTCTGAGAACCAGGAGAGCCAGGCAGAGGAGTTCTGGCTTTTTGTGCTGAGCCACGTGGATACAGAGCAGGGGAGTGGCCGGACAGAAGCTGGTTATAGGAGGGTCCTGCGACTTCTCTCTAGAGACCGGACTGCACAGTGGGATTTGTGAGCCACCAGCTAATGAAGTCAGAACAATGTGATATAGTAAAGGAAAATCTGAGATTTTGAAAGAAGCGACAGAATTGTTCCCAATTTTTTTTATTATGGAAACTTTCAAACATACAGAAGTATGTAATAGTATATTACTATATATACATACATATGCGTGTGTGTGTGTGTGTGTGTGTGTGTGTGTGTTTCAACAACTAGACTAAACAGCTGAAAGAATGGAATTTTAATTGGGTTTTATTTAATCTATCAAGAACCTACAAATGGTGGGTCACAGTAGGCACATTATAGATACAGGAAATATTTTTCCAGTGGTTATGAGGAGACCTGGGATTTAATATCTGATCATATTTTCTCATTATAACTTTGATAGAGTCGAGATGTAATGGCATTTTCAGCACAGTTGGTCCTTGACTGGGACCCCTTACGAAGTCACCGTTCATTAAGTAACAACGAAGGAATGCGCAGTGCACCTGTGGCTGTGATCTTAGATGTTCCCGTTAGCTGGACTGAGATGGAAAATGCTGTTCTGTTCCTCTCAAAAGAAAACAGAAGTTTATGTGGTTAATATTTTATGTCAGCCAATCCCTGAGGTTGAGGTGCTCATTCATGCTTTGCCTTATTATTTACTTATTTATTATTTTGGGGACTGATGATTGAACCCAGGGATGTTCTATCTCTAAGCTACAGCCCAGCCATTTTTATTTTTTTATTTGGAAACAGGGTCTTGCTAATTTGCTGAGGCTGGTATTGAACCTGTGATCCTCCTGTCTTGGCCTCCCAAGTCCTGGGATTATAGGTATGCACCACTATGTCTAACTCTTTTTTCTTTTTTCCATTCTTTACAATTCATTTTTAATTGCACAGGTAAGATATGAATACAGTCTTACTGTAAAAAAAAAAAAAAAAAAAACTATACAGTAAAAGACAGTAATCCCCTTTAATTCTTGCTATGGTCTGAATGTGTCCCCCCAAATTTGTATGTTGAAACTTAGTAGCCAATTTGATAACATTAAGAGATAAGGGGCCGGGCGTGGTGGCGCACGCTTGTAATCCCAGCATTCGGGAGGCTGAGACCGGAGGATCCGGGTTCGCGGCCAGCCTCAGCTACCTAGGGAGGCACTCTGCAACTTAGTGAGACTCGGTTTCAAAATAAAGAATAAAAAATAGGGCTGGGGGTGTAGCCCGGAGGTAGAATGACCCTGAGTTCAATCCCCAGACCCGCAAAAAAAAAAAAAAAAAAAGAGAGAGATAAGGGGCCGGGCATGGTGGTGCACGCTTGTATTCCTGGTACTTGTGAGGCAGAGTATAAAATAGAGATGGGGCTGGTGGTGGAACTCAGAGGTGGCCCCTGGGTTCAATCCCCACTACCACAGGGAAGAAGGGAAAGAGGAGGGGAAGATGGGGGGGAGGGAGGGGGAGGGAGAGAGGGGGGGAGCGCTCTAGGTGGTGATTAAGTCATGAGTAGGACCTTCAAGGATGGGATTAGGGCCCTTGTTAAAGGGCTTCGGGAGTGAGTTCATCCCCTTTCCCATCTCTCTGTCAGTGAGGACATGATGATTGTCCTCTTTGGAGGTCAGTGTTCAAGGCACCATCTTAGACACCAGCCCCTCAACAGACAACATTCCTGCTAGCATCTTGGCTTTGGAATTCCCAGCCTCCAGAATTGCAAGAAATTGCTTTCTAATTGTTTATAAATGACCTAGTCTATGGTATTTTGTTTTAGCAGAACATAGGGATCAAGACAGGTTTCCAATCACCAACCTACTTCCTTCCCCTGAGGGAATTGCTATTATTGGTCTGGTATAAACCTGTCCAACTTTTCTTAGATGGATTTTTTCTTCTTATATGCATTTGTATGACCACATTGACATAAAGAAATGGACGTTTTTGTACATGCATTTACTTAAGTGACACAATGCCTCTTGTAGTGTCTTACAACTTGTAGCTTTCAGTTAACAATGAGTCTTTGAGGTCTTCCATAAGACCATTTATATGATCTTCCATATAAATCTTCATTCTTTTTTTACTGCTACATTTATTCCATGGATACCTCATGGGCATTCTACCTCTGAGCTATATCCCCAGTCCTATTTTTTTATTCTTTATTTTGAAACAGGGCCTCCCTAAGTTGCAGAGGGCCTCACTAAGTAGCTGAGACTGGCCACGAACCCAGATCCTCCGGTCTCAGCTTCCCAAGTACTGGGATTACAAACGTGTGTCACCACGCCCGGCTACCAGTCTTCTTAATGATAGCTATGTAAGTTGTTCCATTTTTTTTTTCTATTTGAAATGTTGTTGTAATAAGGATTCTTTGCTTCTTTCTGTATACTCCTGGGTAATTTGCTAAAACAGATGGGAAACCAGGACAGACACCTGGGGATGAGTTGCTGGTTGAAAGGTATAGGTACTACCAAGTCACCACCCACCCAACCAACAAATAAATGAAGGGATGTCAATGTATCACCAGAATGTGAGAAAGAACCTATTTATTCACCTTGGATAAGGACAATCTAGAATTTTGGTGGGGGAGGGGCACTAGAGATTGAACCCAGAGGCATTCTACCTCCAAGATACACCCCTAGCCTGATTTTATTTCTTTTTTGGAAACAGGGTCTCACTAGGTTGCTGATAGCCTTGCTAAGTTACTGAAGCTGGCTTTGAACCTCCGATCCTCCTGTCTCAGTCTCCCAAGTACTGGTACTACAAGTGTGCGCCACCACACCTGGCTTAATCTAGATTTTTTTTCCAGTCTGTTTTGCAAACACATAGTATCTTGCTATTATAATTTATATTTCCGTGAGAATAAGTGGAGTTGAGCAACCTCATCAGCCATTGGCATTTCCTCTTCTGTGAATTATCTGTTATATCCTCAAAATCTATGTTGACTTTCAAAAACACACCCTTTCCATCTTTTATTTATTGGTAAGATTGCCTTAGACTTTTAAAGACAGGTGCATGCACAGTTACTGAAATATGTGTGTTATTTGAGGGGGCTGCAGGGCGCCTGCTTAGATTGAGGGTCAGCCCCCCCTCACTAGGTGCAGGGACTGTGGAAGGGTACTCTTCCCCTGGGGTCTCACCAAGAGTAGAATCTAGTGAGGCTGAGGAGCACTTACCCATAGGTAAGTGTTCTACCTCCATAGGCTGAGGACATGTTTGGTTTAGATGTGATGTGTTGTATATGGTGTCTTAACTGCAGTGGGACTGGGGTTCCTGTTGCTGATCTAAAATGGTTCAGAAAGCTTACAGTTATTAGCCAGAAAATGGGATGACTTTTCCAGTCTTCTTAGTTTTGGAAAATTTGAGGGTCATAGCGTCTAACCCTGAGATTCTTTCTTCAGCTGTGTCCCCTCTAGTAATATGCTCATTGAAGGCATTCTTTATTTTTTTTCACAATGTTTTTGACTTCAAGCTCTTCTTTTGGATTCTCTCTTGAAATTTTCATCTCTCGGCTTACATTGCCTATCTGTTCATGGATATTGTCTACCTTTTCAATTCTACCCTTTAGCATATTAACCATAGGCGTTTTTATCTGTTTTGTTTTGTTTGGATTCCTGGTCAGATAATTCTGATATTATTTCCATAGCTGACTCCAGTGAGAGGCTCATTTGATCTCTTTAGGACTTGTGCGCGCACCCATGTGTTACCATGTAATATGCCCTACAAATTTTGGTGGAAAGATGGATGTGAAGCCAGGCATGGAGGCACACGCCTGTAATCCCAGTACTTGGGAGATGGAGACAGGAGGATCACAGATTTGAGGGCAGCCTCAGCAACTTATCAAGACCCTGTTGCAAAGTGAAAAATAAAAAGGGTTGGGGGTGTAGCTCGGGTGCAGAACATCTCTGGGCTCAATCCCCAGTACTAAAAAAAGAAAGAAAGAAAATAAAAGGAAAGGAAGGAAAAAGAAAAGAAAGATGGATAAATATCCATTGTGGAACTTTTATCCTTTTAAGGAACTTTGGTGATTCGGCCTTTAGTAGTAGGGAAATAAGATGTGTGGGAAGAGGAAACGCTATTTAGTCCTGTGGTTAGGTCTCTCTTTTGGTGAGCTTGTGCCCCTGGTCTGTGAGCTTCACAAGTATTTTTCATTGTGGGTCATTCTCGGCACCTTAGCAGGGAACAAGTCAGCTAGAGGGCCTGGAGTTGGGTATTTCCCTTATCCTAGGTTGATGGTCTCTGAGTAAACCTGAGCAGGTAGGCTGTGGTTAAATGGTTTCTCCTGAGGGCAAATCTTGTCAAGAACAGGACGCTCTGGTCTATTTCAACATGATCTCTTTCCTCCTCTTTTTGCTAGAATACAAGAACAAGGGATTTTTCTCCAATATTCTTTGTGAAAACCTGGTCCATGTCCAGGAAGTAAAACTCACAAAAGTATGAGGGTCTCCCTCTGATTGGGTGTCCTGGCGATTTTAACTCCTAGCCTTGTCCTCACGGACCCCCAACAATGGATCCATCACCGTTTAGGTTTTCTGATTTCTGCGAGGGTAAGTTACAAATCTCTGTATGACTGGTCTCTCTAATTCTGGGGCCTGAGAAGGGTTGCTGTTTTTTTGTTTTGTTTTTTTTGCAGTGCCATTTATTTATTTATTTATTTATTTATTTATTTATTTATTTATTTATTTATTTATTTATTTTAGTGTACGTTTACTGGTGCATTGTGACCATACATCACACTGAGGTTTAATGTGACAGAAGCATACATGCACACTGCGCCTGGGGCATTCCAACTGCAGAATTCTCTTTTAGTTTGGAAGCTGGACGGATGGCTGAGTCAGGTTTAACTACTTGCAAATCCCTCTGAGAGGCCTGACAAAAGGCAACTGTCAGCAGAAACTCTAGAGCCCCCGCGGATCCCCTCCTGTGTGGTTTTCATTCATCAGCAGAGATACTTGGGGCTTTTCTGGGGTCTCTTCCTCCTCCTCAAGAGCAGATGGGTCTAAGCACATCTTCTCCACGCCCAGTGGTCCTGGGCTCTGTTCTTTGTCAGCCCTCACCCCTGTCTTCTACTCTTCCTTGGATCTTCTGCTGGCCTCTTCCCACTACTCTCAAGTCGGCCAGGTCTTTTGGGTCTCTGAGCACCACAGAGAGTTGAGAAAGCCCTTGGGGCAGAAGGTGCGGGTGGGACGCAGCCACAGCTGCCTTCTGTCCAGTCCCCTGTTTGTCTCCTCTGGAAAGAGCCACCTCTGCAGGCCACACCCAGGCCTCTTGCTCTCAGCTTCTCTGCACTCCAGCCCAGCTGTTTACCTGCACACCGCCTCCCTCCTGCCTGCAACCTCAGCCCAAGCAGATTTCTCCGCCTCCCAGGGGACTGGCTTGGGGTGTCTCTGCAGCTACTCACACCAGGTGTGCTCGGCCCTGGCTCCCAACCCTCGGACACACAACACCCACCAGTGGAATGCTTCCCTGTCTAGTCACTGGGACGTTGTAATTTCTATCTGCTGTCACTGTGTCCTGAACCTGTTTGTCCAGATGAGTGCTGTCTACCTTATGTGGTAAGGTCCTGAAAGTCAGGGAGAGAGAGAGAGAGAGAGAGAGAGAGAGAGAGAGAGAGAGAGAGACTGACCAAGCCCAGTTCTATGCAATTTTCTTTGTATAGTGATTATCCCAGAATCATAAGCACATAAATGCCTAATAAATGCTCCCTGGTAATATAATATTGCAGTAAATTATTCCCTCAATCATGCCTTTTGTAGACATTCTTGGATTTTTTTTTTTTTGCTGGAACTTGGTGGAAACTGAATAGAGTAGGGGGCTGGGAGGGTGGTAATAGTTGCATTTATCACCCCACCCCCTGGGGATGAATTTCTAATTTCCACATGTATGATTCCTTAGAAACTCTGACTTGTTGCTGCACAGTTTTGGCAATGTAAATCATATTTACCAAGCCGGGTCACCTCTAGTCCCCAAATGATTTGCCATGCACACATCTGACTGAGCTCCGCCCATTCTTGACATTGAGCCTTTCCATTCTGCTTGGGTGGCTTTCCATCCTGCGCCAGAGAAAACAGGAAGCGTTCAGACCCTCTCCCAGCCCTGGGCCCTTGGACATCTTTTTTTTTTTTTTTTTTTTTTTTTTTTGCGGTACTGGGGATTGAACTCAGAGGCGTTCCACCTCCGAGCTATACCCTCAGCCCTATTTTTTATTCTTTATTTTGAAACAGGGTCTCACTAAGTTGTGGAGTGCCTCAGTAGGTAGCTGAGGCTGGCCTCGAACTGGGATCCTCTGGTCTCAGCCTCCCAAATACTGGGATTACAAGCGTGCACCACCACGCCTGGGCCCTTGAACATCTTCATAGGATGAAAGCACATTGCTTCATGCCAGGCTTTTCTTTTTAAGTAGCCAATTTGCATGATCTAAAACTCCTTTTTGCAGGTGTGGTGGCACCTACCTGTAATCCCAGTACTTGGGAGGCTGAGACAGGAAAATCAAAGGTTCAAGAACAGCCTTGGCCACTTAGTGAGACTCTCAGCAACCTAGCAAGACCCTGTTTCAAAACAAAAAAAAATAAAAGGGGCTGGGGAGGGGTGTAACTCAGAGGCAGAATGCACTTGGGTTCAATCCCCAGTACAAAGTAATAATAATAATAATAATAGTGATAATAATGAAAAATAAAATTCTATTTTTAAAAAAAGTCTGAGTAGACAAAGATGCTATCTCTTGTAGCCTTGTATTCTCCTTCTTAGCCATTTATAAGGCGCTATCAGAGAGTCCCCCTGATAATGACACGGGGTCTATCCGATCAGGGCTGGGTTAGGAGACTGAGACAGGGCCTGCCTCTACTGCTGGCCCAGTCTACAGTTTCCCTGCACAGGTTTCAAAACTGTAAAATGGAATTATAATGTCTGAGACCCTGGACCACCCAGAAGCAAAAGTTGCTATATGCGTGTGGAACGGGAAGTGGCCTTAAAGTCTCTGCCCCGGGCCACATGCCACAGCTAAATAAGTTGCTCAGCATTTCCTGCCTTACGGTCCAGGGCCCTGGCCCGATGCATGGCAGGGAGGAAGTTGAGGGAGCCCGCTGCAGCAAGCCCTGCTCTTACAGGCTGCTCCGCTGCGCGCATGAAGGGCCTTTCCCCAGCTGCTCCGTGGCTGCTTCCTGGCTCCATCCATGAAGAACCCCCTGTTTGGCTTCCTGGTCTTCTGTCGAGGACCTCGAGCGGGCACAGCTGCTCAGGAGCTGGGTGCTGGCGGAGGCCCACGGCAGCCCCACGCCCACTGCTAACCACTGGGTATGCTCCTGAGGCCACGATGCCCTGGGTCTGTCCTCAGAGCAAGGGAGGCAGGGAGGCTGTCCAGGGAGGACACCAGGGTGGTCGGAAAAGCCGTGCTTGAGCTCATCATGAACAAAGCTGGATTAGGGACCCTCGGGGGAGAAGAGAGCTGGAAGAGAGACTCTAAGAGGTGGGCAGGGAGCCAGAGATGGCGGGGAGCGAGTAGACAGGGGTGTGGGGGGAGAAGAGGCCAGGAGAAAGAAAGTGCGCTCCCGTCTCCCATTTACTTTTATTTCAAAATCATTTTCCTGTTGCTTTGTCCCTGCGCGGCTTCCGTCCGGCCGGCTTCCTGGCTTTCTGACTGTTCCCTGCGGGTGTTTGATTCTGCTGCTAACCCTGCTCTTTGTTGTCAGTTTTTGAAGCATTGATCCAGGTTTTTTTTTTTTTCTTTTTTCCTTTTCCCCTCCTTCTTCTTGCTGGTTCCTACAGATTCCAGAACATACTTTAGAGACAGCACTCTTCTTTTTTTTTTGGTACTGGGGATTGAACTCAGGTCATTCTACCTCCAAGCTATACCCCCAGCCCTATTTTTTATTCTTTATTTTGAGACAGGGTCTTACTAAGTTGTGGAGTGCCTCACTAAGTAGCTGAAGCTGGCTGCGAACTGGAATCCTCCAGTCTCAGCCTCCCAAATAAGCACTCTTCTTATTAATTGAGTAAAAGGTGCTGGTTTTACAAGAACATCCCCCCCCCACCTTTCTCTTTTAAAAAAAAAAGTCTCTCTCTGATTTATCTAAATTTTTATTATTCATTTCCTTTCACCACCCACTTCTCTCTTTCCCCCTTACACAGAGGTGAGTTTTTTTCTGTTTGTGTGACAATTTTAGTGAGATATAATTAACACATGGTACAACTCACCCATTTTATTTAAATTTTTTTGTGGTACTGGGGATCGAACTTAGCACCTCTGAGCTACTCTCCCAGCCCTATTTTATTTTTTATTTGGAAACAAGGTCTCACTAAGTAGCTGAGGACCTCCCCAAGTTGCTGAGGCTGGCCTGGAACTTGCAATCCTCCCATCTCAGCCTCCCAAATACTGAGATTACAGGCATGCACCATCACACCCAGCTCAACTCGCCCATTTAAAATTCAATGGTTTTTAGTACATTCACAAAGTTGTACAACTCTCATCACAGTCTACTTTGGAACATTTCCTCATCTCCAAAAGATGTCCGATAGCCATTAATTGTAGCTCTCTAGCCCCACCCCCATGGTCCCTGGCAACAGCTAATCTATTTTCTCCCCCTATGGATCTTTATGGGCATTTCAAATAAATGGAAGAATAAAAAATTTAGTCTTTTGTCTCTGGCTTCCTTCACATAGCCTAAAGGTCACAAGGTTCATCCATGCAGTAGCAAGTATCGGTGTTTCATTCCTTTTTATTGCTCCACCCAGTGGTTTTGTGTGTTCAGTAGCACAGATAAGGTTAGGGAAAGAATCAGATGGACCACGTATCATGTGGGGAAGAATGAAAAGTAATAGATGACCGAAATTTGATGAATGTAGCTTCAAAGCACTAGCAGAATAAAAGGCCATCTGACAGCTTTGAGATGGGTGACACAAAGATAGGGTGAGGGAGGAAGACAGAAGAAAAGATAGGGTGGGTTTACTCTACTCCAAGGCAGGGGATTCACTGCTGTGACTTCTGAAATCTCAAGGACTTAAAAACCCATCCTGAATAGCTCTCCTTTCCCTGTTCCATCTTCTACGT
Source organism: Graphiurus murinus (assembly GCA_004027655.1). Lineage (NCBI taxonomy): Eukaryota > Metazoa > Chordata > Mammalia > Rodentia > Gliridae > Graphiurus > Graphiurus murinus. The sequence continues at coordinate 71,112 of PVLC010002895.1, forward strand.
GTTGCAAAGTGATACTGCTGATGCTCCTGAAATTTTATAAGTTATTTTATTTATAATCTTCGGTAAGTCTATTATATAGACATGCTTCCGTGGGGCTGGGCAGAAGCAGATTAAGCTGTCAACCACCATGATGTACTCAGAATTCATCCATCCATTCAAATATTGGCATGAGCATGGTAGCACACACCTGTAATCCCAGTTCTTGGGAGGCTGAGACAAGAGGACTGAAGTTTCAAGGCCAGCCTCAGCAACTTAGCGAGACTCTCAGCAACCTAGGGAGCCACTGTTTCAAAATAAAAAGGGCTGGGGATGTAGTTTGGAGATCAAATGCCCCTGGGTTCAATCCCCAGCACCAAAAAAAAAAAAAAAAGAGTGAGCAGCTTCACATATTTATTTGTAATTTTAGAAGTGCTGTGACAACTTTAAAGGTGTTTGGAAGTGTATTCCCAGAGATGCTGCATCAGTTGTGAAATTGCACTTTTTGTCTCACAGACAGAGAGTAAAATTTGGTAGGGTTTGTATGGTGAGAGAACCAAAGAAATAAATTAGAACAAGACTTTGTTCCTGGGTCAGGTTCATGGTGTCCACATCTTTTTAAAGATGAATTCTCAGCCTGCTTTCCTATAAACATCTTTCAGGTCATACCACCATTTTTCTAGACTGGCTTGTATATATCCCATCACAGAATATAATCATAGTCTATTCTCAAATTGAGATCCCTCAATTGTGTGGCAAGGATTTCAAAGTTTTTTTTCCTTTTTGTTTTTATTCTGGTAATACACATATACATATTATTTTATTATAATAAAATATAACATCCATATGATTACAAGTGCATATTATTGTAATATAATATTACAATATACATATTATTGTATTACTGTATGGTAATACAATACATTTTGTTTTGTATTGTGCTGGCATTACACATTAAATTCACCATCTTAACCATTTTCAAGTATACAGTCCAGTGGTATTCAGTCCTTGAGTATTGTTGTGCAACATTACCAGAATTCTTTTCTGGAAAGTTTTCATCTTCTCCAATTGAAATTCTGCACCTGTTAAACTAAACTCCGTGTTTCCCACCCACCCCTCTTTCATCCCTGGTAACTGCCATTCTTCTGTCTTAACGAGTTTACTCTAGGTATCTCATATAAGTGGAAGCGTGCACTATTTGTCTTTTTTGCACCTGGCTTATTTCACTTGGCATTGTGTCTTCAATGTTCATCATGTTGTAGCAAGTCAGAAGTTGTTGGGTTTTTTTACTTATTAATTTATTTTTTGTGGTACTAGGGATTGAACCCAGGGAGAACACTTCCAGGTCACACCCCTGGCCATTTTTACTTTTTGTTCTTTGGAACAGGGTTGCTCCCTAGCTTGCTGAAAGTCTCACTAAATTGCTAAGTCTTGTATTGAACCTATGAGCCTCTTGTCTTAGCCTCCCAAGTACTGGGATCACAAACATGCACCACCAAGCATAGCTAAGAGTCAGAGTTGTTTTTTGTTTGTTTGTTGTTTTTAAAATTTATTTCTAAGGCCCCTTCCTTGCAGAGTCCCTACAGCAAACACATGGTGTAGAATTCAAGAAAGGAATGATTTACAGAGGTGTAGGTAAAGTTTAAGGAAACCATCTAGGGGTGGTAAAGCCCCAAAGCTAGCAAGAGAGAAGTAATGAAGCCCCCAGAGATCTCAGAGGGTAAGGGAGAGGTAATGATTATCAGATCCTAGATGGAGAATTGTAGCTGGAGATAGGGCCACCAGGTCAGCATTAAGCTTTGGGGAGGAGAACATGGCTCAACAGGCCCTGGGGAGTAGATACTTCACCTCCAGTCCTCTCTAGTCCCCCAACTTCTGCCCAGGCCTTGCACTACCTGACTGTATCCATTAAACCAAATTCCATGTGTAGCTTACCCAATCCAACCCAACCCACCTACCCAACCCAGGCAGGAAGAGAGCGCACAGCTAGCCTTCCTGAGCTCAGTGCACATGGAAGTCTGGAGACTGGACAAGCGACTGATATGTCCCCCACACCCACTTTCTACAATGAGGTAAGTGTGGGGTGAATAGAGATGCAAAGTGGGGAAGCTGAGAACAGGGTGGGATGGGTTCCTCAAAATGCAAAAGCACGTGGGTGATGCTCAGGAAGATAAATGGTCCTAGAAGGAGCTCGTGTGGGAGAGAAATGGAGACTGAAGAGAACGGAGGAAGATTGGACAGCTGCAATGAGGAAGGCTGGGAAGGGATGTCTAAAAGAGACCCACAGCAGGAAAGAATGCAGATGCCTTCTCAATGTCCCCAAGGGACTTTTAGCAAAGATACACTTCATTTTCCAGGCTTTGCTAAACTTTTGGATGTAACACTATGTTGGAACATGTTTAGGAACAAGAAGGTCCAGTATTACTTGTTGCAGTAGGCAGAGTAATAGCCCCTAAAGAGGTACACATCCTGCCCCCAGAGCCTGTGACGTCACAAGAACTGAATTTGTAGACAGAATTGGGGAACTAATTTGTAGACGGAGCCTGTGATGTCACAAGAACTGAATTTGTAGACAGAATTGGGGAACTAATTTGTAGACAGAACCTGTGATGTCACAAGAACTGAATTTGTAGACAGAATTATAGTTGACACCATGATTATAGCAGCACAATTCACAATAGCCAAATTGTGGAACCAACCTAGGTGTCTATCAACAGACAAATAGGTAACAAAAATTGGTATATATGCACACAATGGAATTTTACTCAGCCCTCCATAAAGAACAAAATTATATCATTTGCAGGAAAATGGATGGAACTAGAGGATAGTGTGCTCAGAGAGATCAGCCAGTCTCAGAAAACCAAGGGCTGTGTGTGTTTTCTTTCATATGTGGAAATTAGAACAAAAAAACAGGAAGCAAAAGGGACTTCAGTCAAATGAGGGGAGAGACCAGGAGAATCATGGAAGGAGGTTGAAGGAGGAAAGAGGGGAGGCGTAAATAAGGATGGAGGAAAGGAACTGTTCAAAAGAGGGTTTCATTACCAAGCTCACTGTGACGTCATGTGAGGGGGGAGGAAGGGAGAGACATGGTGGAGGTGGAGGTGTGTGTGTGTGTGGGGGGGGTTACAAAGAGAAATACAAGTGATGTGGGCACATTTTTTTTTTTTTTTTTTTGGTACTGGGAATTGAACTCAGGGGCATTCTACCTCCGAGCTATACCCCCAGCCCTAGTTTTTTTATTCTTTATTTTGAAACAGGGTCTCACTAAGTTGCAGAGTGCCTGACTAGGTAGCTGAGGCTGGCCGCGAACCCAGATCCTCCGGTCTCAGCCTCCCAAATACTGGGATTACAAGCGCCACCACACCCGGCGTGATGTGGGCACATTGAATCTCACTATAATAGATAATCGCATTGTGCCAATAAAAGTATAAGAATTAGGGTGGATAATCATCTCCTGGTGGAATAGATTGCCCCAGGTTGTCAGGATTGGCCAAGAGTCTTCCATGGGGAAAAGGGAGGCAGGAGGACGAAAGCCAAAGGGCTGTGGTGTGGAACTAGATTGGCCAGGACTGGCCTTGAAGATGGACGAGGGCCAGGTAGGGCAGCGGCTTCTAGAAGCTGGAGAAGGAGGAATGCAGCCTTCCTGCCATCTTGGGTGTGGCCCAATGAGACTCCTGATACATTTGTTTTTTTGTTTTTTGGGTTTTTTTGCAGTACTAGGGATTGAACTCAAGGGCATTCTACCTCTGAGCTACACCCCCAGCCCTATTTTTCATTCTTTATTTTGAAACCGGGTCTCACTAAGTTGCGGAGTGCCTCACTAGGTAGCTGAGGCTGGCCTCGAACCCAGATCCTCTGGTCTCAGCCTCCCGAATGCTGGGATTACAAGCGTGCGCCACCACGCCCGGCTCATTTGTTTGGTTTTAAGGCATGACATTTGTGGTAATTTCTGACAGGAGCTGCAAGAAATGAATACACATGGGTTTTATGAGTTATGGGCAAAGTGAGTTGGCTTTTCGATTAAAAATACATAACTCTTTACAAATACCCTAAATGTTGTACTTAATGTTAAACCTGTAAGCTTCACTGATGAGAAGTTGGATTAAACTATTCGGTGTCCTCCCAGTAGCTGCAAGCACACGAGCGAAAGCAGGGACTCTCGGCCTTTCTGCTTGCTCTCCGCACCACAGTACTTGTGTGATTCTTTTTATCTTGGTTCTTAGGTAGCTGCTCTGGTTCTGACTCCTTGATCAATAGGTTGTCTGGGATTTTTATTTTACACGGCATCCCCTTAGATCTCCTTTGAGAGACCAGTGTCCACTTCTGAGCATCTACGGTCTGTTTGCAGGGCTCTCTGAACAGGTAGTTTAATGTTCAAATCCATTGAATGGTCTTCCAGTCTCATTGTAAAGAAAAGAAAACCCTCGCATACCCATGTTTATAGGAGCATCATTTACAATGGCCAAATTATGGAACCAACCTAAGTGTCCATCAACAGAGGAATGGATAATGAAAATGTGGTCTATGCACACATTGGAACTCTACTCAGCCATAAAGAAGAACAAAATTATGTCACTTGCAGGAAAATGGATCGAACTATAGAACATTATGCGAAGTGAGATCAGCCAGTCTCAGAAAGTCAAGGGTCATATGTTTTCTTTCACGTTTGGAAGCTAGAAAGAAAATAGAAAGCAAAAGGGACGTCAGTCAAATGAGGAGAGAGATCAGTAGAAAAGTGAAGGGAGCTGGGGAAGAGAGGTGGGGAGAGGAAAAACAAGGATTGAGGAGGGGAAGAGTTCAAAGAAGTTTATTTCCATCAAAGAAGGTATCACTGTCAACTTCACTAACATGTTCGGGGAGTGAGGAAGGGGGAGCGGGCTGGGAGAGGGAAGGAAACTCACCAAGCGCGGTGCACAGTATGTTTGAATCACTTTGAATCTCACTATGATGCGTAACTAGCTTGCATCAATAAAAGTATATAAAAAAAAGACCAACAGAGGGGACTTAAGAAATATGCTTGTAGCTATCAAGAATAATATTATTTGTAATATAATAATATTAGTATTGCAATAGTGAAACTATTCTGTGTGTATTGTAGGATATAGCAAATGAAAAAAAATACATTGATTTTGTAGGGTCCTGAGTCTCTCCCTGTAGGAAGGAGATGGCATAAGAGGGAGGACTGCAGATGGAGGACTGTCATGCTCTGGATTAGAATTGGCGGCATCCATGGGAACTCATGGTCCTCCTGCTCTGTCTACCGAAAGCCCTTGACACGATGTTACTGTAGGAGCGACAGTCACATCCGTTACTCAGATCTTGGTCTCTAAGTACCATCCCCCTTGGAAAGAGCTCAATCTCCTTGAATAAAGAGCCTGGGTCAGATCAGGGGCTGTGCAAGTACAATGTGTTTGGAACATCACGTGCTAGAAGCCAAGAAAGTGTTCCAGCACTGGGCAGCTCCAGCAATGGAGTTTACAGAGTCCAGTGCAAAATGAAAATGCGGGGTCCTTGGCTGGAAAATGAGTAACAATGTCATGAAACTAAGCGGGAGGCTTTTCTAAGTACAGGGTCTTGTGTGTCTGCGCCGGTCACCTGCCTGGGAAGCTGGCTCTGATAATAGGAGATGTTTTGAAATCAAAATTCAGAGGAGCCAGCTTTGAAGGGGCTCCTGCTGCTTAATTCTGGGACAATTTGAACACTATAAGAAATAATAATGGTAACAGATTGAAAAATGAAATAAGAAAGGATCCATGAGTGTATAGCAATACTACATACAGTATTACTATAGCACCATAGGTACTATATTATAACACTATACAAAGGTAGATATGTGCAGGAGAGGGAAAACCTCTTTCTGAAGAATACCAGCTAATAAATGTAAAATGTATGGTAGAATAGAAAAAAAAAATACCATTTTGCAAATATTCCTTTTAGTAGTAGTAATGCTACAACCTCTGGGATAAACATTTCTGGGAAGAGAATACTCACATGATTTTTTAAGTCTCACTTCATCACCTCGTAGATGACTCACTAATGATAAATGGGGGAAGATGTCTTGACAGTAGAGAGGTCTGGCAGAAACCATTACAACCACGTGGTCAATGTGGCTTGGCATGACCAGCAACGACACAGCGATGTCCCATAGTGCGAAGTACACACCATGCAGTGTTTTACCTCCAATGCTTAACTTGAATCTAATCATGTGAAAGCAATCAAATATGCATTTAGGGGCATTCTGCAGGGCACTTGGTCTAAACTCTTCAAAAAAATGTCATGAAAGAAAGAAAGAAAGATAGATAGGTGCAGGGGACTGTTGTAGATAAAGACACAGGAAAATCACGGGAATTGTAGGACCCTTGATGGGTCTTTGGTTGAAAAAGAACTGTGAATGACAGCTAGGGAGATTGGAACTTCTTGGATGCAATGCTTGTATTGGTTATGGTTTTGGCTATGGTTATGCAGGAGAATGTGTGTGTGTGTGTGTGTGTGTGTGTGTGTGTGTGTGTGTGTGTGTGTATGTGTTACTGGTGATTGAACCAGAGGCATAATACCTCCAAGTTATACCCATAGCCCTTTTTATATTTCGTTTTGAAACAGAGTCGTGCTAGGTTGCTAATAGTCTCACTCCATTTCTGAGGCTGTCCTCGAACCCGCGATCCTCCTATCTCAGCCTTAGAAGACACATGCAGAAGATTGTAGAGTGAAATATTTGTGTCTGTAACTTAGTTTCACATGGGGGAGGGGGGGAAGAGAGGAAGGGAGGGCCACAGGGATTGAGCAAGAGAGCTAATGTGACAAAAAGTTAACAATTGAATCGAGGTTCGGGGGGTAATAATTTTAAAAAAGGTTGCACCTTTTTTAAAATTATTAAATAAAAAGTTAGAGAGAAAAGTTTTCCTAGCTAACGTCACATGTCAAGGAGAAATTCAGCAGCCCATCAGAGGCAGACAGCCCCTCTGGCTGATTGGCAGTACCCCCTGGAGCAGCAGAAATACCACCTGGCACTTCAACTTTGTTAGCCAGGCGCCCCTGTCTGTGTGTTCAGCACACTCGGTCATGGCGTGCACAGCAAACAATGTGGCATACGGAAGATTGGCACCTGTCCCTGGCGCAGCCTAACGACGAGAGCTAAGATTTGTGGCTCAGCGAGGCAGGGGCTGGGGTTTCCTCTGTGCCACGTGAAAGCAATTCAGGACTTGACAGCTTCTTTGGATCTTATTTGAAATCGGAGACAAAATGTACCCACTCTGTTCATGTAATAGAAATAACGATTATTAAGGAGTCAAGACATGGTTATTTCATAGATGTGGCTTATTATCTTATTTTATAAATTGTTATGTTTTATTTTTAGGTTAGTATTCTGAAAATGCAAATGGGTCTTTTTTTTTTTTTTTCCTGTGCGAGTTGTTACAGTGCTGTTTGTAGGTCTGCTAGTTTTTGGTCTTCTAAACACAAGAACTTAAGATGGTTCTGCTTTACATACTTCCTGTCAAGAAAGAAAGAAAAAGGTAGCCCATCTAAAACACTCTCTGCTGCATTATCGAGCTCTCCTGACGGGAGAGGACTCCTTTTCTGACAAGTTCAATGAGAACCAACTGCAAATTTCAAACTTGTTTTTCTTCCACTCCCTGTAGTCTTTCCGTTCTGGGAGCCAGAGGACACGTGTGTGTCATGACATGACTCTGGCTCTACCTCCGTGTGTCACAAACAGGGCACATCAGGCTAATGGGCAGTAGGGACATTCCTGGAAGTCATTCCTGCACCAGGATGGCTAGCAACAGCCATCCATGGCAGCGGTTGAAAAGTACATGGATACATTCCGCTGAACCCCATAAGACGCATCCCTACCTCCACTTCACCTGAGCTGGAACCCCAGATGCCACCGCCATTCTAAATATGTACCTGGGGTCTGTTAAACAGAGATAAAGATGACAACCCAGGGGCAATCGAAGCCAAGCATGGTGGGACACACTTGTAATCCCAGTTCTTGGGAGGCTGAGATGGGAGGATTGCAGGTCCGAGGCCAGCCTTAGCAACTTAGTGAGACCCTGTTTCCAAATAAAAATAAAATAGGGCTAGGGATGTAGCTCTGAGGTAGAATGCCCTTAGTAACAAAAAAGGGGGGGGCAATCAGAAGTGTGGGCCGGAAGGGCGGTGATGTAGAGATTAAGGAGTAATTCCCCAATACTCAGTGCTGCATGAGCGGATGAATTCCTCCAAGTGAAAACACACAAAGGAAGAAGAAAGGACAACTGAGGCTAGAATCTTGGGTAAAGCCTATAATTAGTTGTGAGGTCTAGATAAAAAGATAGCTGCGCAATTTGGGGTCAAGACACAGCTGGGCGTGATGGAGCATGCCTGTAATCCCAGTTCGTGGAAGGTTGGGGCAGGAGGATTACAGGTTTGAGGCCAGTCTCAGCAATTTAGCAAGACCTTGTTTCAAAATAAACTCAGAGGTGGAATGCCCCTGGGTTCAATCCCCAGTGCTGGAAGGAAGGAAGGAAGGAAGAGAGGAAAGGAGGAAAGGAGGGAGAGAGGGAGAGAGGGACAGGGAAAGGAAGGGGGGGGGTTGGAAGGAAGGAGGGGAGAAAGGAATTAAAGCCAGGATATGGGGATTGTAAGGGGTGAGCACAACCAGCTTGGTTTGAGTTTTTGTCACTTTCAACTGAAAGATTTCTGATAGTGCCTACATCTAAATATTTAAACCCAAATATAAAATTATTCTTGTAGCTCTTACCCAATTATAAAATAAAAACATTTTAAGTACAAGCAAAACCTCAAAACTCATAAAATAGAAATTAGCCTTCAGCATGACAGATGGTATTGTTTTGCTGAAATGAAATCACTGCTCTTGATGTTCATAGCAGAGAGGTCTATTTCTATGGCTGAGATTTCACTTGTTGGTTTGATTGTTTGGATTTTGAGCATAATGTCCATCATTATCTCTGTTGGTATTTTGTCTTTTTAAGGAAGTCGATTTTGTATACTATGGTTGTTATCTAGAAGAGACAGCCTGATAACTCATCTCAAATATAATGGCAAGATTTTAAAAATCTCATTTAACAAAAATTATTCATTGACTGTTCGTGATGCCCATTAATGATCTGTTGTAAGCAGGTGCATGTTCCTTCCTTGGGATTTTTGTGTTCCATCCGCTATGATGTAAATATAGAGTTGAATACTGAGACATACTCTCCTGAGCTCGGTTTCTTTATACCACCATGTGCATTTTGATGATTCATTTCATCTGTGCAGTGTTTTCAAATGGCCTACAAATTCTTAAAGGTATAAAGAAAAGGACTAAATATGTATAACCAGTGACAATTGGGTGGCAGAAGGAGGGAGGAGAGAAAGGAGAAACTAATTTACCTTTGCACAAAATCAGGTGTCAATGTTGTCTAAAGAATGTGCTTTCCAAACTTTTCCAGTTTATGGGAGGTAGGGTGATAGGGTACAAAGTGCACAGGCTTTGAAATCAGCTCTGAATTTCATTGATGTTCTTCCTAACTTTGACATTCAAGAGCTATTTTATCACATGGTTTCCTCATCTGCTTCTTCTTTTTTTTTTTTTTTTTTTTTTTTTTTTTTTTTTTTTTTTTTTTTTGCGGTACTGGGAATTGAACTCAGGAGCATTCTACCTCCGAGCTACACCCCCAGCCCTATTTTTTTTATTCTTTATTTTTGAAACCGAGTCTCACTAAGTTGCGGAATGCCTCACTAGGTAGCTGAGGCTGGCCGCGAACCCGGATCCTCCGGTCTCAGCCTCCCGAATGCTGGGATTACAAGTGTGCGCCACCACACCCGGCTGGTTTCCTCATCTGTAGAAAGGGGTTATAATGAGGAAATGAAATCATGTAGCTAAAAGTCCCCCAAACTGTGCCTTGTTGGTGATCAGTAAAAATAGTTATTCTAGCATAAATGTAGAACTCAAAATCCTGATAGATTACGTAAAAGGGCTCAGAAACTTGCTGAGAGTGAACACAGGGAAGGACTGGGTAGAATTAGTCCAACTGAGCTGAGGTGGGAATTGGCACTTAAGACTACTGAGATTTTATGCAGCTAGGTTGCTGCTGGTTTTAAATGGTCGACACACCTCTTCTTCTAGGTTTGGAAATTTTTCTGCTGTTTCTTCTTTGAAAAGATAGTTGATTCCTTTGGTTCCAACTTCTGTTCCCTCTTTATGCCTATTATTCTTAGGTTAGTTCTTTTAAAATTGGCCCAGATCTCATCAGTGTCTGATTCATGCTGTCAAATAGTTTTTTTTCTAAATTATATACTATGCATTCATTTTTGGAATGGTCATTCCATGTAGTCTAGTCTACTGTTGTAGATTGTATTGATGCCCTCACTTCAATTATTGCATTCTTTACATCCTTTACTATCGTCAAAGCTTCTTTTTGATTCCTGTTCAGGGTGTCAGCATCTGCAGGGAAACGGACAGACCTGGAAAACATTATGTTAAGTGAGATTTGTCAGGCACAAAAAGTAAAAAATCGAATACTCTCCCTAATTTGCAGAATCTAGGGAGAAAGTGGGTCATAAGCAGGACTCTAGATAAAGAAGGAAAACCTTAGATAAGCAAAGAAGGTGACCTATCTGAAGGTGATGGGAGGGAGAGGAGGGGGAACACCCTAATGCACAGGATGTACATTCACAAACATTTAAAATTCAATCACTAAACCGAACATGAGAAGGGGGAAGAGGGGAGGGAATGGGGTAGGAATCAGGGAAGGGTTAAATGAGACCTGTGTGCATGTATGTTTCTACCAATTTGTACTTCACAACAATATATGAATAAAATGCACCAATAAAAAAGATAAGCCAGGCATGGTGGCACACTCTTGTAATCCCAGTACTTGGGAGGCTGAGATAGTAGGATCACAGGTTCGAGGACAGCCTCAGCAAGTAGTGAGACTCTCATCAACCTAGTGAGACTCTGTTTCCAAATAAGAAATAAAATAGGGCTGGGGGTATAACTCAAAGGTCGAATGCCTCTGGGTTCAATCCCTAGTACCACAAAATAAATACATACATATATACATACATGCATACATAAATGGTCAACACACAATTTGATGCTCCACCATATTTATATTAAAGTAAGGCACAGCTAATCATAGTGGCACATGCCTGTAATCCCAGTACTTGAGAGGTTGAAACAGGAGGATCACAGGTTCAAACACAGCCTCAACAAGTAGGTCATCAACCTAGTGAGACCCTGTTTCAAAATAAAATAAATAAATAAAATAGGACTGGGAATGTAGCTCAGAGGTAGAATGCCTCTGGGTTCAATCCCCAGGACCACAAAGAAAAAAAAAAAAAGATAATGCACCTGTCCTTCAACTGTCCAAAAACCTACTGGTATTCATAATTATATCTTTTTATAAGTTTCATGATCAAATTGGGGAAAGTCTTTGGTCCAAGATTGGTTCCTGGAGATTATAATGATTATTTCTTCCATTTTTGAGAATTCTAGTCATTTTGATATTTCCCCCTTTAGCTTTTCTTTTTATTCTCTCTCTCTCTCTTCGGGACTGGGGATTGAACTCAGGGGCATTCTACCTCCGAGCTAGACCCCCAGCCCTATTTTTTATTCTTTATTTTGAAACAGGGTCTCACTAAGTTGCGGGGTGCCTCACTAGGTAGCTGAGGCTGGCGGCGAACCCGGATCCTCAGGTCTCAGCCTCCCAAATGATGGGATTACAAGCGTGCGCCACCATGCCTGGCTCCCCTTTAGTCTTTCTAAAAGAACTAATTTCCATTCTGTTATTGTGGTTCGTCTATAGCATTCATGGTTAGGAGCAGAGGCTAAGTTCAGACAGATCTGGTTTCCTCCCTGGTCCTGCCACTTAGTTATTACATGATCTGTTGAGTACTACTTTCCTTACCCAGAAATAAAAAATAATAATGGCCAGGCGTGGTGGTTCACACCTGTAATCCCAGTACTTGGGAGGCTGAGACCGGAGGATCGCAGGTTTGAGGCCAGCCACAGCAACTCAGTGAGACCCTGTTGCAAAATAAAAAATAAAATGGGGCTGGGAGTGTAGCTCATAGGTAGAACACCCTTGAGTTTAATCCTTAGAGCCAAAAATAAAAACAAAAACAAACAGAATAATAATGTCCACCTCCAGGAGATTGTGATAAGGATTAAATAAGAGAGTGACTATAAAACCCTAAGGACCATCATTGTCGGTACAAATTAAGTATCCCTTATTCTAAATGCATAGAACAGAAGTGTTTTAGATGTCAGATTTTTTTTTTTTCAGATTTGCAGATATTTGTGTATACAAACATGAAACATCTTGGGGCTGGGTCCCAAGCAGAAACATGAAATTAATGTGTTTCATATGCACCTGACACATATGGCCTGAAAGTAATTTTCTTATACTGTTATTGGCGCAAGGTGATTACACATCATGGTGAGATGCAAAGTGGCGCAAACATTCGTGCACCCAGCACGTGGTATATTTATGCCTGAGATAAGGTTCCAAAAGGTAACGCAACTCCTATCCTGGTCGCTCTGTCGCTCTGTTGCTCACTCGCTCAGAGGTGAGCCTCGTCATGAGCGAATCCCAAGACGCCCATGAGGCACGGAACTGCAGTTTCTTGCACGCCAGCCGTGCGAGTAAGTGAGCTTAGAAGCGGATCCTCCGAACCCAGGCAAGTCTCAGACGACAGCAGGCCCAGCGGACACCTTGGGTGAGGGTTCCTGAGAGGCCCTGGGCCTAACCCACACGCTAAGCCATTCCCAGATTCCTGACCAGCAGAAACTGTGAGACTTAAATGTTTATTATCTTAAGATACTAAATTTGACCGGACTTGGTAGTGCATGCCTATAATCCCATGGGAGGCTGAGACTGTGGATTGCACATTTGAAGCCAGCCTCAGCCACATAGTGAGTGTTTGTTTCGAAATTTAAAAAATAAATAAATAGGCCAGGCATGGTGGCGCACGCTTGTAATCCCAGCATTTGGGAGGCTGAGACCGGAGGATCCGGGTTCTCGGCCAGCCTCAGCTACCTAGTGAGGCACCCTGCAACTTAGTGAGACTCGGTTTCAAAATAAAGAATAAAAAATAGGGCTGGGGGTCTAGCTCGGAGGTAGAATGCCCCTGAGTTCAATCCCCAGTACCGCAATAAATAAATAAATAAGTAAATAAATAAATAAAAATGGCTGATGGTGTAGCTCAGAGGTAGAATATCCCTGGACTTAATAACCAGTAACACACACACACACACACACACACACACACACACACACACACACACACACAAAGTTTGGAGTGATTTGTTATGCAGCGATGGATAACTAATACGGGGTGAACTTGGCTTTAATAAACAGAGACAGAGATGTGAAATGGCCCGCAGTGTGAGGCCCAGCCCAGCTCAATGCTGATTTTGTTCTTTCTCAAGTGCCAAAGGCCCCTCCCAACACTGACATGAACTCTCCCAGTTTCAAATGTTTATTATTTTGTTTTGTGGGTTAAAAGAAAAGATGATCATAAATGACTGTGTGATTCAATCCAAAGTCAAATGCAGGTTTTCCATGAATCTTTTTTTTGCAGAAATTCTGGAACATATGCAAAAATTTATCTACAAGCTCCTCCTCCTCCTCCTCTTCCTTCTTTTTCTTCATCAGTATATTACAAATAACCTAAATGTTTACCAACAGAGAAATAGTGAAATAAATATAGTATATATCTGGAATATTATGCAGCTCCTAAAAATGAAGTTAATCTATATGTAATGAGATAAAATGAGTTCTATATTGTGTGTGTGTGTATGTGTGTGTGTGTGTGTGTGTGTATGTGTGTGTGTGTGTGTGTGTGTTTCAGTACTGAAGGTTGAACCAGGGGTATTCTACCTCTGAGCTATACCCCCAGTCCTATTTCTATTCTTTATTTTGAAACAGGGTCTCACTAAGTTGCAAAGGGCCTCACTAAGTAGTTGAGGATGGCTGCAAACCCAGATCCTCCGGTCTCAGCCTCCCTAGTACTGGGATTACAAGCATGTGCCACCATACCTGGCAACTATATTGTTAAAAGAAGAAATCACAGAATAATATAAATAATAAACCCTTTGGGTTTATAAATCAATATAGTATCTTGGGCATGGTGGCACACACTATAATCTCAGCTACTCAGAAGACTGAGGCAGGAGGATTGCAAGTTTGAGACCAGCCTTGGCAACTTACTAAGTCCCTGACTCAAAATATAAAAATAAAAATAAAAAGATTGGAAGGTAGCTCAGTGGTAGAGTGCCTCTGGGTTCAATTCCAAATACCACAAAAATAAACAAACAAACAAAAGCAAAAAGCAAAACCCCAACAAACAATATACTGTGTGTATGTGTATAAATGCATAGAAATAGATAAGGAAGGATTTATATCAAATATTTAACCATGAATTCCCATGGGGGGAAAAAATGAGTGTTAAGTAGAACCTTGGCTTTTCATTCTCTGTACTACTGCACTGTTTGATTTTTCATTTGTTTTACAATAAGCCTTGCTTTTGTGATTACAGAGTGTTCTAAATTATTACATTAACCAACACTAGTAATATCCTGCATCCTTTTGGAACCACTGAAGTTGCCAGGATCTTATTTAACATCCAAAGGTAGGAATAAATGATGTGTGGATGGAGCTAAGAAGCGAAGCCAGGACCCCGTGTTGACAGAGGACAGAGAGACAGAAATAGGGAAAGCCGCCAGGAGAACATTTCATGCCTGAGCCTCAGCCCCTCCGCCTAGCTCTGTGCTCCAAAAAAAGACCCACCACCAGCCGACCTGGAAACTTCAGCATCAACTCCAAGTCCACAAGATGGGATGGGGAGATTCTTGAACCTAGGAGATCTTGCAGACACTCAGTTTCCATTTGACTCCTTTAAAATTGAAGGTGTGTAGCCTGGTATAATGGCACATGCCTGAAATCAAAGCACTTGGGAGGCTGAGACGGGAGGATCGGAGGCTCAAGGACAGCCTCAGCACTTTAGTGAGGCCCTCTGTAACTTGGGGAGGCCTTGTTTCAAAATAAAAAGTAACATAGGGTCAGGGAACTGGGAATGTAGCTCAGAGATAGAATGCCCCTAGGTTTAATCCCCATCCCGTTCCCCACCCCAAAACACACACACACACACACACACACACACACACACACACACACACACTTGAATGCATGTGTCTGTACCCTGCCCACCATCATTCTCAATTTAAAAGTGGAATTGAAGATTTCAAGTATGACATAGGCTTTTAAATTGGTTCTACTGGAATTCACCCATTCCCTTATTCCAAACACATTTCCTCTTGTTCATGCGCTGCCTTTTTACCTGAGATCCTTGTAAATAAAGTCAGATAAAATGTGTGGTGCTAGAATAGACTTCATTCACTACTGATCAATACAAGCTTAGAGTTACATCCCCACATTCCAATAATGTCCTAATATGGAGGTGAAAATGGGAGTAATAGACATGACCAGGGAAACTGAAAGTTTTATGTGTGAAGATAACAAAATAAACCGTATGGGCATTTCAGCAAATGGTAAATAGGATCCAAAGACTGGAAGAATAGAAAGGCGGGAGAGGGCAGAGAGAATAAACGTGTACATTTTAAAAGACTTGGTTGACTACTTGCTTGTCAGATTTGGAAAAAATATAACTTTATATTTGGGAGTTATATGGAAACTTGAACTACTCTAACTACTCCCAAGATGGAAGTTTGCTTTGGGTTTGTTACAAAGAACACTTGTTCAAGACTTGAAGAGCCTGAGACACAACTCTGTCCCCACAATCCACAAACACCTAACTCTGGACAGGAAACAGATATTCAATGAGCAACTTATGTCAAAAACACAATCTGTAAAAGAATGGGGAAACCTTACTTTTTTTTTTTTTCTTTTGTGTGGAACTAAATCACTGGAAGGAAGCCAAGGAAGTTACCCATCTAACCTCCTGTTTCTAGCTGAACAGTCCTTAAATCACTGATAGCTAGTAATAAAATTGTTCTGGATCTTAGATACTATGGATTTTATTTATTCTCCAGCCAACTAATTGTAATGTTTTCCTATTTCCATTAGGAAATAAAACATAGTATTTTTACATAGATTATAAATCTATTCTAGTTTTTATCAAAATTAATAATAATAAAAAAAGCTGACCATGGTGGCATACTCCTGTAATACCAATACTTGGGAGGCTGAGACAGGAGGATTGCAAGTTCATGACCAACCTCAGCAATTTAGTGAGGCCCTCCACAACTTAGTGAGATCCTATTTCTAAATTAAAAAACTAAATAAAATAGGGCTGGGGGTGTAGGTTGCTTCTGGGTTCAATCCCTAGTACCACTACAAAAAACAGTGAAAAATATCCTTTGTATCAGTTACCAGAACATTAGTTTGGCTCCTATTATGTATAGGCTTATGTTAAATTTTATCTAGAAGTTTCTGTCCAACCAAGCCAAGGCAAAGAAGGAGTCGTTGGCTTTCCTCATGGTTTTTGGAATGCACGTGAACTTTCATTTTACCTCATTGAATGTTTGTTTCCTCATCTGTAAGATAAAAACATCTGCCATGAGTCACACGTGTACCGCATGTACTTGATTCTGCAGACACATGTCTGTCACGGTGTATATAAAATGATGGTAGAAAAATGTTAGCTATTTTCCTCCCAATTCAATTTAAAATAGGGCTTGGAGGTAGAACGACCCTGGGTTCCATCCCCGGTGCCTTCTCCCCCACAAAACAAGAAACAACAATGAAAAAACAAGTAGTTTTTTATTATAGACCAGTCTGTGATTTTTGGCAGAACTCAGAAAGAGTTCACAGAATCAAAAGACATTGTCATAAACATACACACACACACACACACACACACACACACACAAAAAAAAAAAACACCCAATAACTTTTTTTTCCCCATTCACTTATTTATGTGAATAGGGTTTCTCAGACTTTATGCATGTAAAAATGAAAAAAATGGGTAGTATTGATGTTGACCTCTGTCTCATTTAGCAACAAGTGATATTTATCAACAAATACTAAATTAGAGGAAGGAGCTATATACAGGCTGGCTGTGGTGGCACATGCCTGTAATCTCAGTACTTGGGAGGCTGAGTTAGGAGGATTGCAGAAGATAGCCTCAGCAAGCAGGGAGACTCTCAGCAACCTACTGAGACCTTGTTTCAAAATAAAATATACAATTGGGCTGGGGATGTAGCTCAGAGGTAGAATGCTCCTGGGTTCAATCCCCAATACCACACACACACACACACACACACACACACACACACACACACACACACAGATGCATATAGACCTATTTGTATGTATATCTCTATTCATGGAGTTAAGAGATGCATTTTCAGTAGAGTTTTATTTCTTATTGACAGGGAGCAGACCATGGTTGCCGGACACTTAAGGACTAGGGTTGGGGAGCCGCCTGCAAAGAGGCAGGAGGAACTTTTGGGGTTAAGGAAATATTTGGTATCTTGATCTTGATTTTGGTATTGGTTACACAACCAAACACAATTGCCCAAACTCGTCAAAATGTACACATTTTAAGGCTAAATATTTTGAATGTAAATTGTGCATGGCAAAACTGAGGGAAAGCTTTGCTATTCTGTTTAATAACGGTATTAAATTTATAATGTAAGTATGATAATATTTGATTCCTTTTGTGCTAATGGTTGTTATAGTGAAAATACTATCCAGAAGAAGTCTTTAACATTTAGAAGCTTATAGTTATTTTAATTAGTAATTAAAATTTTACTGGCAAAATTTAATTAGTGCTCCCCCACAGAGAAATAAGATAGTGATCAATAAAAGACTATAAAGTATAAAGTGGATAACATTAGGGTTAAATTCTGTGGGAAAGGAAATATTATATCAAAGGGGGAAAAGAAGGCATATGAAATATAAGCCATTAAAAAAAGAGCTTGCTCAAGTAGTTTTAAATATGGATGATAGTAGGCTATAACAAATCACCACTTTATTTTTTTTTTAGATTCTGTTAGATCTATTTAAAAGAATGATCTAATGGTTGTATTTTAAAATACTGATACTAGAAAATTCATTCTCTGAAACTACTTGGATGTAGGATAAAAAAATTTTAAGTGTCCACTTAAACCTGTACAGGAGAGTGCATTTTTTCCCCCGAAATACTCCTAGGAATAAAAACAAAACCCATTGACTAAGGGTTGGATGGACCAAGAAAGAAAAACTAGTGAAATGAAGGAAAACTAACTCAGAGAGAACGTTCACAAATTCAGAGGAGGAGAGATTTATAAGAAAGGGAAATTCTTGCAAGCCTCAGAGGGATCCAGAAAGGCGAGGAAAGGCTGCAATATGCTCCACTGAAGCTTTTTTAAAATGAGTGAGTAGAGCCGGGCATGGTGGAACACGCCTGCAATCCCAGTACTTGGGAAGCTGAGATAGGAGGATCACAGGTTCAAAGCCAGCCTCAGCAACTTACTGAGGCTCTCCACAACTCAGCAAGACCCTGTTTCTGAATAAAAAATAAAATAGGTCTGGGGATATAAACCCGGAGGTAAAAGGCCCCTGGATTCCATCCCTAGTACCACTAAATAAATAAGTTAATCAATTAATTAAAATGAGTGACTATGTTTTCCCTTTTTCCCACCCAAGCATGGACTGTGAGTGTAGAGATCAAGGATCCCTTTGCCTCCCAGGGACTCAAAAAGATTTGAGTTGTTTGAGAGCAGAGGAGGAGCTCCAGGAAGATTGCAACATCAGAAGCGCAATAGTTAAGGCAGAAAAGAGTGTTCTCAAGGATGCTTAATAATGAATAGAGACTGTGGGATTCTGTCTTAAAACCCGTGTCTAGCTGGCAAGTGCAGTGTCCATCCAAGAAGGCACCCAACTTTCTAGCCTAGGCAGTGCTAGGATTAATACAGAAGCAGAGAAGCCACTGGCCCCCAGGGGAAGCATATGGATGGACAAGAGGCCTGTCACTCAGGCTTTCATGAACCAGAGACCCCGCCCCCAGTGTGCTGTGCTGTCTGAAACTCTTGAACCTTGCATGGGCCAGGACCTGGGAAGGGACCTTATTAAATGGTCAGATTGGACTTCTTCCCCAGAGGGAGAGGAAACTCAGAAATAGATGCATCATTTGGGAAACGTAAAAATGTAATATTTCTCCAAATCTGTATGGTATCACGTCTTTGAAGCCACTCCATAAGGTCTGAAGCATGTGAGGTTGAACTTGACAGCTGGGAGGCCATCGTGGTTGCAGTAGGGAGTGGGGCATGAGCTAGATGGTGTGGAATGAGGAATGAGTGGGAGATGAGGACGTGGAGAAAATACACACAGATTGCTAGTGCATGCAACCTGGCTGAGTAGAAGGTAAGACACAAGGTGGACAGAGCGTGGGACATTCAGCCAAGGCTGCCCATTAACAGCCTTGGGCCACACATCCTTGATGGCTCTTGCTCTCAGGTCTGGCGTTTCTGAGCACCTTTTTGTTGTTTCCTTAGTAATTATAAAGGTATCTGGGTAGAGTAGTGCACACTTATAATCCCAGTATTTGGGAGGCTGAGACAGGAAGATCACAGGTTCAAGGCCAGCCTCAGCAACTTCGTGAGACTGTTTCAAAATAAAAATATAAGCCGAGCGTGGTGGCGCACTCTTGTAATCCCAGTACTTGGGAGGCTGAGCCAGCTACTTAGTGAGGCCCTTCGCAACTTAGTGAGACCCTGTTTCAAGATAAATAATTAAAAAATATGGCTGGGGGTGTAGCTCGGAGGTAGAATGCCCCTGGGTTCAATCCCCAGTACCACAAATAAATAAATAAATTATATATATATGTATATATATATACATATATATATATATATATATGGCTAGGGATATAGTTCGGAGCTAGAATGTCCTCAGTTCCATCCCAGTAACCCCTGCCCCCCCCCAAAAAAAACCCCAATATTTATAAAGGTAAGTGTAAGCCTGGCATGGTGATATACACCTGTAATCCTTGTACTTGGGAGGCTGAGATAGGAGGATTGCAGGTTCAAGGCCACCCTCACTGAGTTAGAGAGACCTTGTTTCAAAATAAAAGGGGCTAGAGGTGTAGATTGTACGTAGAATGCCCTGGGTTCAATCCCCAGTACCCCTCTCCCCAAAAAGGTAAGACAAGCTACTGCCATAGATGGACCCCCAAATCTCAGTGCTTTAGAACCATATGAGAAAGCTGGATTTCTAATGAAGTAAAATCCAGGTGGGTGTTCCTGGTTGTGCTCCCTAGGGGGGGTTGCCAGGACCCCAGCCCATTCCATCCATGCCAGCTTCCACACATGGCTGCCCGAGCTGCTGTGGACAGCGGAGACCGTGGCCTGCGGAAGGTTTATACGGGCTAGAATGGGAAGAGGGGCAGGTCACTCCTGCTGACTTGGAACAGAGCTCATTTGCATGACCACACGTAGCTGCAGAGGGATCGGGAATGTAATGCAGTGTGTCCATGGGGGCCAGGAGACAGGCTCGATAAATCATAGCTAGTTTGGGCCATGTTATTCTACCTTCTACTGTGACCCTCTCACGCTATCTCCTATCCACTCTGGAACCGGCCTCGGTTTGGACTGGAATATCAGCTTCCGGTTCTAACCAATTTACTGTCTGATCCATCCAAGTCTGGGTTTCTAGTAAAGAAACCCTGCTTATGAAACAAGCCACAGCCCCCCTGAATTCTAAGCTTGGGAAACATCAGAGGAGATGGCTTAGGGGGTTCGGGGCACAGTAGGTGCAGGACCAGTCCTCTCAAGAAAATTTTCCCTTTTTTGATTCTTTATCACCATGAGCGCCAGGACATTTTCTGTCAGAAATCTACAGCCAAGATAAGCACATCTCCTTTTCACACAGAAAGAAAAGATAGCTTTTTCAAAATTGAACTCTAAGGGAGGACAAGTGGAGTGTACCGGAGGTATCGTGTGTGACCCGGAGGCTAGAGGCTCACTCCCTGCCCACATTCTCTTTTTCAAGCCCTGCCCTCTGGATCAGCATGTGGACTATTGGGTTTGGCCTGACTTGAGACACTCTTCTGGACTTTGATATCTGACTCTGGGGCTCAGTGTTGAATCAGCTTGGCTTACTGATGAGCCATGGGGTTGGCTTGGGCGTCCTGGGTTTTGGAATGCACGTGTTGGCCCCGGGCCTGGGTGTGTGTTTCTGGGTGCGTGTCTGATTTTAATGCTTTCAATCTGGAGCATCCTTCTTGCTTTGGACACCGAGCCTGCACCACAGCTGGACTTAACAGGTGTTTCGGGCCTTTCTGCCCTACTTTAGGTCACTGTTTTGACAGGTGTGTACGTACATCACTGCAGGATCCAACTCCCAGTGCCCTCCCCTATACCTTTACTTCTGGAGAGACCCAGTTCTCTCTTGGGTAATTAGTAGACCAGTGACTGACCCCAATCTTCAGATGACCTCAATCTCAACATAGCAAGGTCATGAAAGTCCAAGGAAAGATATCTCACCACCAAGCAGAATCAAATAGCAGATGATGGTTCGAGGGTAATGGCTATCATGAATGCAATGTGTGCGCTCCTTCCCAAATTTGTACGTTGAAGCCCTAACCCCCAGGGCGATGGCGTTAGGAGGTCAGGACTTTGGAAGGCTATCTGGTCATCTAGAGGCAGCCCTCCTGAGCAGAATTAGTGCCCTAATAAAAGGGACTCCAGCGAGTTCTTCCTGCTCTTTCCTTCCATGTGAGGACAGAGGAAGAAGGCAGCTGTCTATAACCTGGAAGAGGACTTGGCCAGAACTCAATGACTCGGGCACCAGATCTTGCTTCCAAACTCCACACTGTGAGAAATGAACTCCTGTTGTTTATATGTCACCCAATATCTGGTGAGTTGTTACAACAGCCAGGTGTGCTGGCGCAAGCTTGTAATTCCAGTACTAGGGACGCTGAGACCAGAGGATCACAGGTTTGTGGGCAGCCTCAGCTACTTAGTGAGGCCCTCCGCAACTTAGTGAGACCCTGTTTCAAAATAAAGAATTAAAAGTAGGACTGGGGGTGTAGCTCGGAGGTAAAATGCCCCTGGGTTCAATCCCCAGTACCGCAAAACAACAACAACAAAAACTAAAAGGTCTTGAGCCGGGCGTGGTTCTACTTATATGCAATATTAAGAACAGGCAAAGCAGCCGGGCGTGGTGGCGCACGCTTGTAATCCCAGCATTCGGGAGGCTGAGACCAGAGGATCCGGGTTCGCGGCCAGCCTCAGATACCTTAAAAAATATGGCTGGGGGTATAGCTCGGAGGTAGAATGCCCCTGAGTTCAATCCCCAGTACCACACACACACAAAAACAAAACAAAACAAAAAAACAAAACTGAAAGGTCTTAATTGTTACTAAAATGCTAATAATACATTAAATTTTAAAGGCATATGTCAAAACACAAACAGTTATATATGAGTGGAGAAATGAGTTCTGGAGATATTTTTATACTGTTATTGATGCTTTGTAATTATACATCATAGTGAGATTCAAAGGTATACATTCATACATGCACACAGTATGGGTGTATTTCCCTCCTCATCCCAACCTGGGAGTATTTTAGACTGCATATGCACAGTAATGGAATTGCTGAGCAACTTAATCACTACCAGCTACTTTCTACCTCTAGACTTATTATCTGGGAAAATATAATCTTTTTATTTAAGACACCATTAATGGGATAGTTAAAAGCCTTAGAAAAGTCAAAAGTTTTCATCCCTGTTACAGAGCCAAACTACTTCATTGACGTCACCTTGGGTACTAAGATCTGGTTCATGATCAACTGTCTCAATTCACAACGGAGTGATTGGGGGCTGGTGAGTAGAAAACTAATCACTGAGGGAATTTCTTTTATCAATGATCATGTAACTTTGTTAATTTAAAATGTGAATATGAGACTCTGGATGGTTTAAACTATTTTTTGTCCTTCATTCAGAGCACTCATTTTGGTAAGAATTTACTTCAGAAGTCCGATAATAACCAGACAATTGTTTGGAGAACATGGATACAGAATAAAAGGAATTTAAGAATTTCTGACAATGATTTATCCAGACCCTCATAGAATTTGGAAAACCAACTCTACTGGACTTTATAGGATGCCCTTTTCTTATTGAAATATTCATGTTGACCAGGTACAGTGTTTCTTAGATGGGAGAAGGTGAAATCATGAAAAATTCTTGTCACCAACTCTTTTGTTTTAAGACTTCATACAGACTACAATAATAATATGTTAAGGATTCATTTTCCATTATATATTAACTTAGTTTTAATTAATTAGTTATACTTAGTCGATTAAGATTTAGGACATATTCTAACTTCCACAATAATGCTTTGTTAGGTAGGTTAATTTCCCTGGCAACTATTTCATTTTGTATTTTCCCTTTTAATATAACTCTCAAAATATAAAATCCACTTTTTTTGTGTGTGTATATTTGTGGTAGTAGGGGTTGAACCCAGGGGCATTCTATCTCTAAGCCACACCCCTAGCTTTCTTTATTTCTTATTTTGAAACAGGGTCTTGCTAAGTTGCTGAGGCTGGCCTTGAACATGCAATCCTCCTGTTTCAGCCTCCCAAGTATTGGAATTACAGGCATGTGCCACTATGCCCGGCTTCCACCCTTTCAAATTGAACGATTCAGTCATTGATAGTATATTCCTAAGGTTGTACAACCATCACTATTGTCTAATTCCAGAATATCTTCATCACTCTGAAAGGAAACCCCACACGATTAATGGTCACTCTCCATTTACCTGCCCCCAGGCCCTATCAACCACTTACTTTCTATCTCTATAGGTTTGCCTGGTTGTTTGTTTTTTTTTTTTTTTTTTCAGTACTGGGGATTGAACTCAGGGGCATTCTACCTCCAAGCTATACCCCCAGCCCTATTTTTTTATTCTTTATTTTGAAACAAGGTCTCACTAAGTTGCAGAGTGCCTCACTAGGTAGCTGAGGCTGGCCGCGAGCCCGGATCCTCCGGTCTCAGCCTCCCGAATGCTGGGATTACAAGCGTGTGCCACCACGCCCGGCTGTTTTGCCTGTTCTTAATATTGCATATAAGTAGAACCATATCATAGGTGGCCTTTGGTGTTTGTCTTCTATAATTAGCATAATGGTTAGGTTTATCCATGTTGAAGTATGTATCAGTACTTCATTCCCTTCTACGGTGGAATGCTAAGCCATTGATTGAATATATCACATTTTGCTTATTGATTTATCCCTTGACATATATTAGGGTTGTTTTCTGGCCATAGTGAATGATACTGCTATGAGCATTCATGTCCAGGTTTTTGTGTGAACAGTTGTTCTCAGTTCTCTTGAACATATACCTAGAAATAGAGTGTATCTCTATACTTAACATTTTGAGAAATTAGACAGACTCTTTTCCAAAGTGGTTGCACCAGTTCATATTCCCACGAGAAATGCACTAAATATTCCAGGTTTTCCACATCCTTTCTAACCTTGATTATTTTCAATGTTTTTAAAAATATTTTAATCTTTGTTTCAATTTGCATTTCCCTAATGACTAATGATGTCGAGCATCTTTTCATGTTCTTGTTTGTTTATCTTTTTGGAGAATTGTCTATTGTGGTCCTTTGCCCATTTCTTAACCATCTTTTAAAAATGTCTTTATTGAGCCGGGCGTGGTGGCGCATGCTTGTAATCCCAGCATTCGGGAGGCTGAGACCGGAGGATCCGGGTTCGCGGCCAGCCTCAGCTACCTAGTGAGGCATTCCGCAACTTAGTGAGACCCTGTTTCAAAATAAAGAATAAAAAATAAGGCTGGGGGTATAGCTCAGAGGTAGAATGTCCCTGAGTTCAATCCCCAGTACCGCCAAAAAAAAAAAAAAAAAAAAAAAAAGTCTTTATTGCTGACTTGCAAGATATTTTTCTTTCTTTTCTTTCCTTTTGTGTGTGTGTGTGTGTGTGTGTGTGTGTGTGTGTGTGTGTGTGTCGGGGGAAGTATCAGGGACTGAACCCAGGGGTGTTTAATCACTAAGTTGCATCTCCAGACCTTTTTAAATTTTGAGACAGGGTCTCGCTAGGTAGCCTGGTTGGCCTCAAACTTGGCAATCCTTCTGCCTCAGCCTCCTGGGTCATTAGGATTGCAAGCATGTGCAACAGTGCCTGTCACAGGAATTCATTATTATGTTTATATTGGTTTATAATGTTGTCCAAGTATTCTACTTCTTTGTTGATCTTCTGTCTAGTCTCCCAATCATTATTGAAAATAGGGTAGTGAAGTCTCCAATGGTCGTTAATAAATCGTCTATTTCTCCTTTCAATTCTGACAGTTTTGCTTCATGTGTTTTGGGGTTCTGTTATTCAGTGCATATGTGTTTATAATTATCATATCTTAGAAGATGAAAGGACAGGCCCTTTTGTCATTACTAAATGTCTCTATTGGCTACTTGTAACAATGTTTGTCTCAAAATCTTTTTTGTACAGTATCATTATAGCCACTCCAGCTGTCTTTCAGTTATTATTTGCATGGTATATATTTTCCCCTCAATTTATTTGTGTCTTTGAATCTAAAGCGTGTATCTTATAGAGAGCATATAGTTGGGTCATGCGTTTCTATCCATTCTACCAATCTTTGTTGCCTTTTAACTGGAATGTTTAGTTCATTTATGTTTAATGTACTTATTGGTCAGGTAAGATTTATATCTGCCTTTTTGCTTTGTTTTACATGTCTCATTCAGTTCTTGTTCCTCTTCCTCTAGTACTGCCTTTTCTTGTGTTAAATAGCTATTTTCTGGTGTATAATTTTAATTCTCTTGTCATTTGTTGTTGTTATAGAGCTGGTGATTGAACACAAGGGCATTGCACACAATAGGCAAGCACTCTACCACTGAGCTACATCTTCAAGCCTTATCGTTTTTGTTGTTTGCTCTGCTTTTAAAGTTATTTTCTTAGTGCTTTCCCAGGGATTATAATTCTATCTTAATTTATAATAACATAGTCCAGATTAATGTCAAATTAATTTCAGTAGTATATAATACCTTTTCTCACATGTAGTTATATTCCTTCCCTTATTCTTTGGGCTGCTATAATCATACAAATTACATCTTCATTCATTGCATTCCTGTCAACACCGATTCAAAATTATTGCTTTTTGCAGTTTATTTTAAAATCAGATAGGAGAATAAGAATTACAAACAAAAATAGATGTATATAATCTGTACATTTACCCATTTAAGTGTTTTTGATGATATTCTTTATTTTATCATGTGGATTTTAACTGCTAATTTTTTTTTTATTTCAGTCTTTCTGTAGTATTTATTTTAGCTGAGGTCAACTAGATGCAAATTCCGTTTTTGTTTATCTGGGAATATTTTTCTTCATTTTTGTAGGATAACTTCCTAGATAGAATATTCTTAATTGATAGCTATTCTTTCAACATTTTGACAATGTCATCCCGTTGCCACCTGACCTTCAAGGTTTTGGATGAGAAATTAGCTGTTGATCTTATTGAGAATCTTTCATATGTGATAAGTCACTTCTCTCTTTCTGCTTTCAAGAATATCATTTTGAGTGGAGCATGGTGGCGCATGCTTGTAATCCCAATACTGGGAGACAGAGACAGGAGGATCATAGGTTTGAGGACAACCTCAGCAAATAGTGAGACTCTCATCAATCTAGAGAGACCATGTTTCAAAATAAAAATAAAATAGGGCTGGAGGTATCTCCTTATCTTTGTCTTTCAACAATTTGATTATATAGTCTCTAGACGTGGATCTCTTTGAATTAATCCTACTTGGGGGTTCTTGGCAAATAACTCCTAGATGTGTAGATTAATGGTTTTCAACACATTTGGGAAGTTTTCAGCAAATATTTCTTTAAATATGGTCTTTTATCCTTTCTCCTTATCTTCTTTAGTGACTTCCATTTTAAAATATGTTTGTATGTTTGATGATGTCCCACAGGTCTTGGAGGATGCTATTCAGTTAATTTTCTCCATTCTTTTTTCTTTCTGCTCCTCAAATGGATAATCTCAATTGACCTTTTTCACATTTGCTGATTGTTTTTTTCTCACCTGATCAAAATACCCATTGAGCTCCTCAATAGTACATTTTTTATGTTATTTTTAAATTAGTGCATTGAAATCATACATCTCTGTTAGGTACAAGCTGGTAAAAGAATACATGCATACATCTCTCATTTTTTTCATTTCCACTACTGCACTTTCCAGGATTTGGTCCTTTCTTTTAATTTCCGCATTTTCTTTTTTGCTGAAATTTTCTATTTGATGAGACATTGATCTCATGGTTTTCCTTTACTTCTTTACATGTTTTCCCTTTAATTCTTTGCATGTTTTTCCTTTAGTTCTTTACATGATTTCCTCTAGTACTTTGAAAATACTTGAAATAGCTGATTAAAAACCATTGTCTAGTAAGGTCAATGGATGGGCTTCCTTGTGGACAGCTTTTATAAATCCTTTCTCCCTTCCATGTAGGTCATAGTTCTGCTTTCGGTTATACATATATATATATATATATATATATATATATATGTATATTTATTTATTTATTTATTTATTTAAAATAAGACAGTGTGACAACTTTTTTAATCATATTCTTCCCCTTCCCCAGGGTTTAATGGTGCAACCAGTTGTTGCTGTTAATTTATTTAGTGAGATTTTTTTTTTCTTTGTGGTACTGAGGATTGAACCCAGGGTATTCTACCTCTGAACTATGCCCTCAGCCCTATTTTTTATTCTCTATTTTGAAACAGGGTCTCACTAAGTTGCGGAGGGCCTCACTAAGTAGCTGAGGCTGGCTGAGAACCTGTGATCTTCTTGTCTCAGCCTCCCAAATGCGCTACCATGCCTGGCACCTAGTGAGATTTTTTAAAAAGTAATTCCAGAAAGCCTGTATTTTTTGTTGTGTGTGACCACTTTGGTCACTACTCCGTTAGCTTAGTGGTCAGCTAATGATTCAAGAGAGATGTCATTAAATGGTTGGAATGGATAACTCTCCCAGGCTTTGCCAAGGGTTGCTGTTTGTGTACGGGGGCACACCTCCAGCACGTGGTCAGGCAGTTGATTAATCTCTTTGGTATTCATCTCCTTTTTGTGTGGAGCCTCTAGGTCAGTCAGAGATGGTTGCTTAGGACCTTCTCAAGTCTTCTGGACCACACATGCAGCCCTAGGCATACATGTCAACTCCTAGTTGCCCTGGGATATGCAGGAGCTTTTCAAAGCCTCTCACTCATCTCATTCCCTAGCTTTTCCTTGCAAGCTTTCTGGTTAGCCTATGGGTTGCCTCTACCTGCTATTCTCAACCTCAGGCAACAGCATTGGGTTCAGTGGGGGCACACAAGAGGAGCACCCAAGTTGAACTTGTCAGGGAAATTGGAGAAAGTGAAAAAAAAATTCATAGAAGAAATGACATCTAACTTCAGGATGAGCTCAATTTAACCATGTGAAAAGCATTGTGTGTGTGTGTGTGTGTGTGTGTGTGTGTGTGTGTGTGTGTGTTTTACTGGGGATTGAACCCAGAGGCATTCTACCTTCAAGCTACACCCCCAGTCCGATTTTGTTTCTTATTTGGAAACAGGATCTCGCTAGGTTGATGAGAGTCTCACTACTTGCTGAGGCTGTCCTCGAACCCGCACTCTTCCTTAGTTTCCCAAATACAGGGATTACAGGCATGTGCCGCTACGCCTGGCTGAAAAGCAATTTAAAGAAGGTAAAAAGTTAATTTCTCTCAAATATCACAGAGACAAAAGGTAGGCAGGCCAGGTAGGGTACAGTGGCACAATGTTGAAATGTCCCTCCTTCCTTTTATGCTTCTTCTCTTGTATCCTAAGGACTCCTGTGGACACAAGATGGTATATGAAAAGCTCATTGATGTGTCTGTGTTTCTGGTTTAAAGAAAGGAGAAGGGAAGCCAGGTATGGTGGTGCATGCCTGTTAATGTCAGTATTTGGGAGGCTGAGACAGGAAGATCGCAGGTTCTCCACTAGCCTCAGCAACTTAATGAGGCCCTCTGCAACTTAGACCCCATTTCAAAAATAATAAACAGGGCATGGAGCCCCATGCCTGTAACCCAGTACCTGGGAGGCTGAGACAGGAGGATTACAGGTTCCAGGACAACCTCAGCAATGTGGTGAGACTCTCAGTGACCTAGCAAGACCCTACTTCAAAAAACAAAAAATAAAAACGGTTAGGTATGCTTAGAAGTAGAATGCCCCTGGGTTCAATCCCTAGTACTGAAGAAAGAAAGAAAGAAAGAAAGAAAGAAAGAAAGAAAGAAAGAAAGAAAGAAAGAAAGAAAGAAAGAAAGAAAGAAAGAAAGAAAGGTTAGTTGTGTAACTCAGAGGTAGAATGCCCCTGAGTTTGATCCCCAAGTACCACACACACACAAACACACACATACACACACTCAAAAAAGAAGAAGAAGAAGAAGAAAAGAAAGAAAGAAAGGAAAGGAAAGAAGAAAGGAGAGAAGGAGAGGGAAGAGGGTGAGCAAATCAGAAAGCCCCAACCAATGCTTTCTGTTTGTATATCATTGGCTACTCCTCTTGCAAGGAAAACTAGGAAATAAATTGTTTTAACTGGGCATGGTGTTACCCCAAAAATGCAGGAAGGAAGAAAGGGAGAAGGAACAGGGTACAGATAACTAGCAGTCTTTGACCCAAATCAATAAACTCTCAGCTCACAGTCAATAAAAACTTAATATGCCTTTACCTATTAATGAACAGCTGATTTATATTTTTCAGATTAACTCAGGGGCTTTCTACCTCTGAGCTATATCCCCAGCCATTATTATTATTATTATTATTATTATTATTATTATTATTATTATTATTTGTTGTTGTTGTTGTTGTTTGTTTGTTTGTTTGTTTGTTTGTTTTGAAAAAGGATCTCGCTAGGCTGCTGGGAGTCTTGCTAAGTGGCTGAAGCTGGCCTCTAACTTGCGATCCTCCTGTGTTAGCCTCCCAAGTACTGACATTACAGGCTTGCACCACCACATCTGGCTAATTTGTTCACATACTCTTTATCATCTGACTCCAGTCGTGGCAGAACACTGAACAAATCTAAATTGAGGATCTTTCCACAAAATAACAAGCCTGCCTTCTTCAAAAATGTCAATGTCATAAAAGATAAAGAAAGGCTAAGGGAAACTACTCTAGGTTTAGAAACAAACAAACAACAATAACAAAAAAACTAAACCAAAGAGACACAACCGCTAATTGCATTGTGTGATTCTGAGTTGAATTCTGAGTTAGGGAACATTTTTCCATAAGAGGCAGGATTGGGGCAATTGAGACAATTTGAATATGAACTTCATGTTCAACTGCACGTCAAGTTTCTTGATTTTAATAATTGTCCTGTGGTTATGTTTAAGCATCCGTACATGTTTATGTACTTGAGAGTAAAAGCGTGTGATGTTCACAGACTGCTCTTAAATGGATTAAGAGAGGCTAAGCAGAGATAGAGACAGAAACTAATGTGGTAAAATATTAACAATGGTGAATTTGGACGAAGAGTCTATGGGTGTTCTTTGTGCTTTTTTCTGCGAAATTTCTGTAAATGTAGCTGGGTATGGTGGTACATGTCTTTAATCCCAGTACTTGAGAGGCTGAGACAGGAGGATTGCAGGTTTGAGGCCATCCTGGGAAACTTAGCGAAACTCTGTTTCAAAAAAAAACAAAAACAAAAACAAAAACAAAATAGGGTTTAGGGTGTAGCTAAGCAATAAAATGCCCCTCCAGTGCCACCAAAAAAAATTTTTTTTCTGTAAATTTGAAATTATATCAGAATGAAAAGTTTCAAAATATCTTTAGAGAGGACTATGTGCCAGATGTTGCTGTAAGTACTTGGCCTAAGGAACACTTGAACATTGGCAGAATTCCTCGCTCCTGTGAGGTTTGCCTTCTAGAAGGGGAGAAACAGAATAAATTGTGAAGTGTGGGGAAACACATGCAATGGATGAGAAATGGCAGACCGAGGCACGGGCACTTTTAAATTTGTGGTGGAGCCAAGTGTGGTGAGGTGTGGCTGAGACAAGAGGATCGCAGGTTCAAGGCCAGCCTCAGCAATTTAGCAAGACCCTTGGCCACTTAGTGAGATCCTGTTTCAAACTAAAAAATAGGGCCGTGGATGTAGCTCAGAGGTAGAATGCCCCTGGGTTCAATCTCCTGCTCTACTAAAAACAAAACAAAAAACAGATATTGGGCTAGACATCTCTTTTGTACCAACTCCAACCTTCTCGGTCTCAACTGTCTCTTACTCCAGATTTAGGTAAGGAGAACAGGTGTGTGCAGACTCTGACCAACTTGGTCTAGGTACAACCTGATATCACCACCTGCTTCTTCTGTCCCGCCCTGGACCCCTCCATGGATGACAATGTGTGGACCACACCTCTCAGAATCCAGGAATGTAGACCCAGAAGTGCAGGGCATGCAATTTGAGGTTGACTTTGGAGCGATGTGAGGCAGGAGTGGGTGGATCCATGTTTCCTCTTTTTCCCTCCCATCCTCCTAGAAATGGGGATGCATTTTGAAAGACTCATCAGTTGGTCTCACAGGGCTGCAAGACCAGCGTCCCGCTTCTGCATGCTATCTTGTATCCTGTGTTGACTCTCCCATCTTCCCTGCCTGGCTCCTCATCCTCCTCTCTTCTGAGCCCCAGGAAAGTACTCACACATCAGCATTTGCCCCAGACGCTGTTTTCTAGGGGGACCTAAGCTAAAAGAGTGGGCGGCTAAGGGCTGGAAAAGGTATCTTTGAAATGGGAATCTTTTTTAACAGGTTTTAAGGTATCTTTTTTAACAGGTTCTTGCTAGGTGCTGAGAGTGTCACGGATTGCTAAGGCTGGTCTTGAACCTGAGATCCTCCTGTCTCAGTGTCCCAAGTACTGGGATTACAGGAATGAACCATCACACCTAGCTATATACACACTTTTTAATTTTAATACCTTCTTACTTTAAAAATTGTGGTCCAAGTGTCTTCCCAACTTCTTAATGATCATGCCACATTTGAATCTTTACTTAAGAGAGAAGATTGCAGCTCTGGCTTCCTCTTTGTCCACACAGCCTCCTACTTTACCATAGAAGAAAATTAAATCACCCTTGCACAGCTTGCTCAAAGTCTGTTAGTTTGCGAGACTGAGACAAGAGGATCGAAGGTTCGAGGCCAGCCTCAGCAACCTAGAGAGATGCTGTTTCAAAATATAAAGTCAAAAGGGCTGGGGTGTAGCATGGACATAGAATACCCCTGGGCTCAATCCCTAGTATCGATCAATCAATCAATCAATCAAACAAACAAACAGAAAAGCAAAACAACCAAAAAACCAAAACTCTACCAATTACCACTTAGTACTTTTTTCCCCCTCCTCTGCTTATTTTTTTTTTTCCGGTACTGGGGATTGAACTCAGGGGCATTCTACCTTCGAGCTATACCCCCAGCCCTATTTTTTTTATTTTTTATTTTGAAACAGGGTCTCACTAAGTTGCGGAATGCCTCACTAGGTATCTGAGGCTGGCAGCGAACCCGGATCCTCCGGTCTCAGCCTCCCAAATGCTGGGATGACAAGTGTGCGCCACCACGCCACCACGCCCAGCGTTCCTCTGTTTATTTGGATGTGAATTATTCCGTAATTTATGTTATTTTCTCCCAGGTAGTGACGTTAAATAGATGATGTGTAACTACCACAGCTGTCTTTTATTTTTGCACTTTACAAATGCTCCTTCTTCGTCTTAGGTACTATGGGGTCTCCATAAATTCTACATAATAATGGCAATAAACATATCGCTCATGCCAATGGTTCTCTAGAGTCTCCTCTTGCCAGATGGTGAAAATGTGAATATGTAATGAGTCAGGAAACCCGAGAAGAGCACTCACGGGCGGGAGACACCTGCTTTGAGTCTTTGCTGGAGACCAACAGGGATTAAGCTATTATAATAAAGGATTATTAGCCCAAAGCCATTCTGGATTGGGAGAGGACTGGCCATCTTGCTCTAAGTTTAACTGCTCACTTGTTCAATTAGTCAATCATTTATCGAGTGCTTACTGTGGACTTGATTTTGAAGCTCTGAATGGGCAGGTCAGTAACATGGTTGGGTAGAAATGTTAAGAACAAGCCGGCGCACACTTGTAATCCCAGCATTTGGGAGGCTGAGACCGGAGGATCCAGGTTCGCTGCCAGCCTCAGCTACCTAGTGACTCCGCAACTTAGTGAGACTCGGTTTCAAAATAAAGAATAAAAAATAGGGCTGGGGGTGTAGCTCAGAGGTAGAATGCCCCTGAGTTCAATCCCCAGTACTGCAAAAAAAAAAAAAAAAAAAAAAAAAAAAAAAAAAAGAAATGATGAGGAGAGAATAGATTCAAGAGTTCTCTGGAGATGGAATCCACACCTGCTGACGGGGCAGATATGGGGATAGATAAGAGGGCTGCCCAGGTAGCTGGTGTGGACAGCCGCATGAGTGGTGGTGACATTCATTGTAAGAGTGAATACCTAAGGAAAAATAATGGTGTGTGTGTGTGTGTGTGTGTGTGTGTGTGTGTGTGTATTTTATTAGGCTGATACTGGAGGCATTGCTGAAAGTGATACAATGATTGATTAGGATCTGGAGGTCAGCTAAAACTTTCACTTATTTAACACATTGTGTGTGGGGTGGGGTGGGAAGACTGGAGAGATTGAACCTAGGGCATTCAACCTC
Source organism: Graphiurus murinus (assembly GCA_004027655.1). Taxonomy (NCBI): domain Eukaryota; kingdom Metazoa; phylum Chordata; class Mammalia; order Rodentia; family Gliridae; genus Graphiurus; species Graphiurus murinus. The sequence continues at coordinate 104,748 of PVLC010002895.1, forward strand.
TGAGCTGCACCCCCAGCCCTACTTTTTTTTTTTTTTTTCAAATCTGAAACAGGGTATCACTAAGTTGCTCCTGCCTCAGCCTGGCAAGTACTCAGGCATGGGCCACCACTCCGGATTTATTTAACACATGTTTGTCGTGTGTCTGGGCTCTAGCTTTAAGTGTGGCAACTGGATGAATTCTGTATCAGTAGTAGTCAGAGCCATGGTATGGAGAAGATCAAGTTAGGACTGTGGTGGAAAGAAAAAGAACTCCCTGGAGAGAGAGGCTGCTTTGATCCACAGGGAACCCTCCCTCTTGGCTGTTTCCCTTTTGCCGTTCAGCCCTCTCCTACCTGGCCTGGCTTCTCCATCACGACGGCTCTCGCTAACTGAATTCTGGGTTGATGTATCAGGGAGTTAGGATGGGCAGCATTTCCTCGGGTTCACGCTGCTCCTTTCTGCCGTGCTGCACTGAGACCCCTGTCTTTGCCCCTCTCTGTGTCGCGCATGCGCAAAGCCCTATCTGGGCACCGAGGCAACCTCGCTTATGCTGTTTCTGGGTCTCACTGTGTCCCCCGGGGGAAACACGTCATTCAGTCTTTGCTTGCAGTCTGTCTTGCCGTTAGCTACAGACCTGGTTTGGGGTCTGGGCTGTAGGTTGGACCCTGGGTGTCCTCTTCGTCTTCTTCCACCACGCTGTGACAAACTGCTCTCCTGCACTGTTCCTTCAGTGCAAATTGTCATGCAAATCAGATGTTTATGCTAGAAATAGCATAAACAGAGGGAAGGGGGATTTTGGAAATAGTACACACTTACTATAGAAACTAGAAATCGCTTAGAAAAATGTAAAAATGTATATGCAAACAATAAAATTTCCAGCAAAATTTTTTTTTCAGAAATTCTCACTAGCACTATTAACATTTTCAGTAACTTCCTTTCCACTTTGGTCTATGTATTACGCATGTATTTTATTTTAAAATGAGATCATAGGCAGGCGTGATGCCACATACCCGTAATTCTAGTACTTGGGAAGCTGAAGCAGGAGGTTTGCAGGTTCAAGGATAGCCTCAGCAATTTAGCAAGACTCTCAGCAACTTAGTGAGACCCTGTTTCAAAATAAAATAAAATAAGGCTGGGGGTGTAGCTTGGAGGTAGAATGCCCCTGGGTTCAATCCCCAGCAACACACACACACATACACACACACACACACACACACACACACACACACAACTAAATAAGATTATACATAATTTTTAAAAAGTCAGTTTAAAGCATTTCTCCATTTTTAATAAAAATCAATATCTATCTCTCCCCCTTCTTTCTCCCCCAGGGCTTCATACATCCTAAGCCTGTGCTATACCATTGAGCTACACCTCCAGCCCCAATATGGACTTCACTTTTTGGTGTCTCATTAAATTGATGAGAGTCTTTCTATGTTGCTGAGGCTGTCCTCGAACTTGCAATCCTCCTGTTTCAGCCTCTCAAGTGCTGGGATTAGAGGCATGCACCACCAAGTCCAGCTTGGATGTAATTTTTAATGGAAAAGTATTTCATTTGACTGTAAACACGTGGGTCTGTTTCTGGATCTTCTATTCTGCTCCATTGGTCTATGTGTCTGTTTTTGTGCCAATACCATGCTGTTTTTATTACTGTGGCTTTGTAGTAAAGATTGAAGTCAGGTATTGTGATACCTCCTGCATGGTTCTTGTTACTAAGAACTACTTTGGCTATCCTAGGCTTTTTGTTGTTCCAA
>PVLC010002896.1:0-21321 GCA_004027655.1 Graphiurus murinus
AAGCACATGATGTACCTACACAATCATATCAAGGTCACTCACTGAAGTGAACCTTAGGGGGAGGGAGGGGGAGGGAATGGGGAGGGAATCGGGGAAGGGGACAAATGAGAATTGTGTGCAAATATGTTGTTAACAATTTGTACTTAACAAAGATGTATGCTATATTGCACGAATTACTACAATAAAAATTTAAAAAAAATACTAGTTCCATTAAAGCAATGCTAATTTTTCAAAGGCAATATAATATAGTAAGAAAAACATGGATTTTGTACTCAGAAAAAATGCCATCAAGTTAAATGTTTACCTTCAGTTACTTAGTCTGCAAAATGGAGTAATCAATATTGCTGTGATAGTGACATTCTAAAGTTCATTCCTGGGTATCTATCCAAAGGAAAGGAAGTTGGCATATAAAAGAGATACCTACATGCCCATGTTTATTGTGGCACTGTTCACAATAGCTAAGATATGGAATCAACCATTAAAAGAATGATATCCTGCCATTTACAGCAAAATGGATGGAACTAGAAAATACCATGCTAAATGAAATAAGCCAGATAGAGAAAGACAAGTATCATATGTTCTCTCATGTGTAGAAACAGACCTGAAATAGACCTGAAAGTAGAATAGTGATTTCTAGGAACTGAGAAGGGAGCCAGATGGGGATTGGGAGGGTGGAAAAAGTGTGGATAGATATGATCAGTGGATACCGTATACATGTGTGGAAATACCAGAATGAATCCTAGTAATATATTCAATAAATTTGTGTTAACTAAAGTAGATAAAAGTTTATGCTCCAAGTTATAATATCTGGTTCATTTCAGAATTCAGTAATTGTTAGTTCCTTCCTGCCTAGATGATATTTTGCAAGCTAGAGACTTGTATTTAAAACATGAGTATCTAGGCTTATTCTCAAGCCTTTTTCATATCAATCATTCTGATCATTTAAACATTTTAGTGGCTTTCATTTGGCAGGATCTTTTTGATGGGACCCATGCCAGAGTAATCATATTCAGTTTATTTCTTTGGTCTAAGATATCTTCATTCTTCAACATAGTTTTTTTTTTTTTTTTTTTTTTTTTAAAGCATCCGAGCATTTAAATGAACTGAGAAGTCACAAGTCAATGTCTAGACTTTAGAAAGACATATTTGAGATCAAAATTTAACTCCATCAGTTAATATATCTTTGGTATTAGAACTACTATTTTCTTTCTTTTTAAAAATCTTTAGTCCATTGCTCCTTTTCCTCACAGATATTTCCAAATTTCTATCTAGCTTCCACATATAAGAGAAAACATACAACTATTTTTTTTTAGACTGGCTGATTTCACTTAGCATAATATTCTTGCATTCCATCCATTTCCTGCAAATGACATGATTTTGTTCTTCTTTATGGCCAAGTAAAATTCCATTGTGTGCATATACCAGTTTTGTGATCCATTCATCTGCTGATGGACACCTAGCGTAAGTTGGCTATGAACATGTATATGCAAGTATCTTCTATAATATTCTGACTTTAATTCTCTTGGAAAGATGCCCAGGAGTGATATTGCTGGATCATATGGTGGTTTCATTCCTAATCTTCTGAAAAACCCTCACATTGATCTCCATAGTGGCTATTACTAGTTTGCAGTCCCACCAACAGCATATAAGAGTTCCTATTTTCTTACATTCTTACCAGCTTTATTATTGTTGGTATTCTTGATCACTGCCATTCTAACTGGAGTTAGATAGAATCTCAGTGTAGTTTTGATTTGCATTTCTCTGATTGCTAATGATGTTGAACCTTTTTTTCATATATTGAATTTCTTCTTCTGAGTAATGTCTATTCAGTTCAGTTGCCCAATTTTTAATTGTGTGTGTGTGTGTGTGTGTGTGTGTGTGTGTGTGTGGTTTTTTAAGCTCTTTGTATATACTAGATACTAGTCCTCTATCAGAGGGTTAAATAGCAAAGATCTACTTGCATTCTGTAGACTCTTTATCTATAGACTCTCGATGGTTTCCCTACTGCACAGAAGCTTTTAAATTTAATGCTATTCCATTTACTAATTCTTGTTTTAATTTCCTGAACTTTCAGTGTCTTAGTGAAAAGGTTCTACCAGTACCTATGTGTTAGAGTGTTGATTTTATGCCCTTTTCTACGGTTTCAAAGCTTCTGGCCTAATTCATAAGTCTTTGATGCATCTTGAGTTGACTCTTGTGCAGGGTAAGAGGTTGGGATTTAATTGTATTCTTCTAGAAATGGAAAACCAGTTTTCTCAACACCATTTGTTGAAAATGCTTCCTTTTCCCAATGTATGATTTTGGCACCTTTATCAAAAATCAACTGGTTATAAATTATGAGGCTTTGTTTCTGAGTTGGGTTTTTTTTGTTTTTTTCCTGTTCCATTGGTCTGTGTGTCCGTTTTTGTGCCAATATCATGCTGTTTTTCTTAGTGTCACTTTGTAGTATAATTGTAATCAGGAATCATGATACCATAAGAAAAGAAAATTAAAGACCAATATCCTTGATGAATGTAGATGCAAAAATTAAGAAAATACTAGCAATTTGCATTCAAAACTACATCAACACAATAGTACACCATGAGCATGTAGACTTCATTCCAGGGATGCAAGGCTGGTTCAACATACACAAATCAATAAATGTAATCCATCACATTAATAAAGTTAAGGACAAAAACCATATGATTATTTCAATAGAAACTGAAAAAGCATTTGACAAAAATTTAAACTGATTTTACCAGCCAGTTCCTTTTATACCCTGTTTATTTCAAACTAATATTTCATGCATATAAAGTTCACTTATTTTATAGTGCATTATTACCATACATCTTGATGAAGTTCAGGGTGATAGAGGCATACATGCACACAACACTCATTTATCTCTCCCCTGATCCCACCCTATTCTCTCCTTCCTGTGCTTAGCATAGTGATTGACTTTGACAAGTTTGTTTATGTAGATCATGTCCATTGAGGTGTTTCCCTCTTTCCCCTTCCCATCTCCTTCAGGTTGCTTTCTTCACTCATCTAAGGTTTCTGCTTCTTTGTCTAAAGTCCCTCCTATGTCTTATTTTCTTTCTAGCTTCCCCACATGAGGAAGAACATCTGACTTTTCACTTTTTGTTACTGACTAATCTCAGCATAATTTTCTCCAGTTCCATCCATTTCCCTGCAAATGACATAACTTTGTTCTTCCTTATGGCTGAGTAAAATTCCATTGCATATAAATCCCATAGTTTTATAATCCATTCATCTACCCCAATTAGAATGACAGTCATTCAAAAATACAAACAACAAATACTGGAGAAGATGTAAAGTAGGAACTCTAATACATTGTTGAGGATTGCAAATTAGTGCAACCACTTTGGAAAACTGTTGACTATCCTCAGAAGAATGGGAATGAACCTATCATATGACTCAGCAATACCACTCATGGGTATTTATCCAAAAGAATGAAAACCAAACTTCCAGGGTAATGCATGCCTATCTATGTTTATAGCTGCACAATTCACACTTGCCAAACTAAAGTTCACTTTTTACTTAAAATTTCCAACAAGTTTTACCAAGTGTTAATATTTCAGTACCACATACTTGTAGGGGCTCATCAAAGGGAAGTAAGTTTTTGCCACCTTTCCTTGATCTGAAACGATTTGAGTCAATGCTTGACTTTTTCCACTCTTTTGTTTTTAGGCAATTTTTATTTATACTACTCTTCTTGTTTTTTTCCTATTCTCACCATCATTTACTATAATGACTTACATAACCTTGTCTTTGATTTGTAGAAATCTGCATGAAATCAGCATGCCATATTTTATCTGGTATTTCTGAGACTTGATTTTTACATTTTTTAAAAATCTGAAGTGTTTGGTTTAATCCCATTTTGAGTGTAATAACCTTTTTCATCTGCTTCCCCAGTGCAGTCTATGATAATTTAAGATGTTAAATTGTGGAAGTTATTTGACTGTCCCAAGTAGAAAATGACCTATGTTCACCTGAAATTCTATTGACTTCTCTTCTAACTCTTGTTAGAAGCAAATAGTGAGCCCTGCACATTATTTTTCTTCCTGGGGCAGTGATTATGATTAAGGTTTTTCAATATATCTGCTTTTATTTGTCTTAGAAAAGAAACACTAGAAGGGACTAGAGTATCATCACTAAAAAATCTTTAGAATTACAACAGTCAGAAATCCATTATAACTCCTAATGTATATAAACTATATTCAACAGCCCGGTGTGGTAACACATACTTGTAATCCAAGTACTTGGGTGGCTGAGACAAGAAGATCACAGGTTCAAGGACAGCCTTAGCAATGTAGTAAGACACTCAGCAACCTAGTGAGACCCTGTTTAAAAAAAAATAAATAAATAAACAAAAAATTTTTTAAAAAGGCTGAGGGTGTAGCTCAGAGGTAGAATGCCCCTAGATTTAATCTCCAGTACCCCTCCCCCTGCAATTATGAAGAAAATCTTCATAATGACATTCCAAAAAGAATATGAAACATTCTGTAGCTTATTTAATAAGAACTATTTGAAATTTTTATAGCTTACTATCTAAATGGAGAGTTAAAGTCTCTCCAAGTCTCCTGTTATAAAATTTTATATAGTCCCTTGGTTTGTTCAGAAGGAACAAATTATTAGCCACCCAAGAGCATCTTTAAAAAAACTGTTTATACACATTTAAAACTCCTTTACTTTACTTTAAGGCCTGTTGAAAGCAAAGGCTCTTGTGACCAGTTGACTTCTTATCTCTTCCAAGGGTGCTGAGCTCTTTCTATTCAAGTCATATGATTACTATGTGGAATACAAACTTAAATAAGGAACCTATCTTCCCTGTATGGAATTTATAATTCAGTGGAGATAAAATGTCTGTACACATACATTCATAATGTTGACATATGATTCAATGACCAACACTGGGCTGGGTGATCCAGAAGATCATGACAGTAACAAAGGGAGTCCAAATTGAAAAAAAATAATGGGGAAGGGATGAGATAATTTTTATAATTTTGAATATTCTTTAATTGCAATTCCACTTAGATTTGTATGAGGAGAACAATGAAAAGATCAGTCTGAAGCTGAGGAAGAATCTCAAAATTGCTGTTGTAAATTTTAAAATATTACTAATAATGAATGTAGGATTTATTTCTGGGAAGTGGTATAATTTTCCATGATAATTATACCAAGCATGAGGTAACTGTTAGACATATGGGATCAAGGCCTCACCAGTGCTGAGTTGGCTGGCATGAAAGTCCAGATGGAGAGGCCAGTGTGTGTAGTGATCTCGGGTCACCAGGATGGAAGTTGCAGGGATTTGGAAAAGTACTGTGTCCAGTGAATGATCCTGAGTCATCAAGATGGAAGTTGCAGGGATTGGAGTGGTGGCCCAGGAAGCAGACTCATACAGGAAAGAATAAGTATAAATATCGAGACCCAAACTATTAATTGGAATCTACTGTGATAGTGTGATAGCGCCTCTTTGTGCACCACTGTAAGTGTACAAGTCAGAAAGGAAGTCATCTGAAAACTTGTATTTCCTAGAAAGATCTTGTCACTACAAGATCCCATCTGTCCTGCTAATTGGTTAAAAATCTTGTCTCTCTTATTTAATAATTTAGTACAATCACCACAATTATCATGCTATCAGTAAGATACTGGTGGTGGTCTTACTCTACATTTGTAAGATTGTGTGTGTGTGTGTGTGTGTGTGTGTGTGTGTGCGCGCGTGCGCCATTATTCATGCAAAAAATAATTTGGAATACATTACCTCCTTTATTTCACCCCACAAATTACTGAGATAATGTAATTTTACATGATGAAGGAAGCTTGTAAAGTGCCAGAGAGGTAGAAGAAAGCAATCAATCACAAGGATGGAAGTAAAAGGACATCTACTTTCTATTGTTTGCTTAAAATCTTAGAAACAAACACAGAAGCTGGGCGTGGTGATGCACGCTTGTAATCCCAGCATTTGGAAAGCTGAGACTGGAAGATCCGGGTTCTGGCCAGCCTCAGCTACCTAGTGAGGCACTCCGCAACTTAGTGAGACCCTGTTTCAAAATAAAGAATAAAAAATAGGGCTGGGGGTATAGCTCGGAGGTAGAATACCCCTGAGTTCAATCCCCAGTACCACAGGAAAAAAAAAAAAAAAAAAAAAAAAAAAAAAAAAAAAAAAAAAAAAAAAAAAAAAAAAAAAAAAAAAACACAGAAAACATCCCTGAAAAAGATTCTTGAAAAAAGGGCAGGTGTGAGGCCAGACCTTGTTCTTTTATTCTGCTTCCTGCAAGCAGGGTTTCTGAGCATACAACTTCAGAACAATTTGAGAACCACTGATTGCTGCCAGCTCTGAAGATTCAAAATACATGTTAAAATCAGAATGCAGAATAAGTCATGTATGTTAGATAAGGAAAAATAAGGGAGGAGGAATTTTTAAAATATTTTATTGTAGTAAATATAAAATATGCTTAAATATGCTAAATATTTAAAGAAAAATTTTGAAAGCATAGTTTAAGTGGGAATTTTTTATTATACAATCTGAAGTTTAAAATGGCAGAAGAAAATTCCTTACATATATGAAAGTCTAGGTAGAACCAGTAAACAAAAATATTTTGTAGTGCCTATTAATTTGGTATGTGTATGTTTCCTAAAGGCAGAAAACCTCTGGTGATCTTCTCTGTTGTAATGCATATTCATTTATATGAAATTGTAAATATTTTTAAATTAGCATTTATTAGTCAGTCATGATATATCCTTACTTAAATGCAAACAAATTTGTAGATGTTATTTTACGGGATCAAGCAGCAGTCAAAAATTATAAAGTGAGAGTCACTAAAAAGAAATTTAGTTAAATCCTGTAGAATCTTATGAGACTGTGGACTTCAGGTCGAGGGTTTTAGCCTTTTATGATGTGACATTGCTTGATATGAACTTCGTCTAGATTGTACTGTCATTGTCAAGTCTGTCAAGTAGGAAATTTAAGGAAGAAGTACATTTCTGGTGTGAAAGGCATTGTTCTGGGGGATTTTTACCCCCAAATAGGAGCTAGGTTCACCTTTCTGTTCTCTTTCCACTAGAATAATTCTCCCAAATATTCTGTAATGAAAAATATATACTAATTATATGCAAATTAATACTAATATTTACAATACTTAATCATTGATTATAGTTTATTAATTTTGCCAAATTAAATATTAGTTTTTTAACCTATGATATTTCATTTATAATGTGTTTAATACATTAAAGTGTAACATATTCAGAGTGACATAATTGCTAATAATTAGGGCACATTCATTCAGTTAGTATTTTAAGTGCTTAGAATAATAATAGAATAATTAGAATAATAAGATAGATAATAATAATTAGAATAATAAGTTTAGTTACTACATTCTATGTATTCATAAACTCAAAATAATTCACTACTTTAGCTGATTATTTGCATGATAATGTCTTGAGGTCCAGGGTATGCTCAGTGGGTGATGTCTTCATTTTATATAGCTACAGAAGCAAGTAAATCAAGGGCATTTCCCAAGGCTCCAAAGAAGAATAATAGGACTAGCCTGGTTCACTATTTTTGTTTGTGTGCGTGTGTTTGTTTAGTTGCTCATTTAGGGAATTTTCTTATTTTTCTTTTTTGAGGTCTTTTAAAATAAGTTTAATTCTAACATCAAACATAAGAATTTTACACATTATGGGATCATATATGTTCTGTTTCAATACATCTATGAACTATTAACATTTAAGTCAGATTTAACCCATACCTCCTTAAACATTTGTTTCTTTGAGGTGAAAACATTCAAAATCCTTTCTTCAGCTTTTAAAAATACAATATACACTGTCGTTCTCTAAAGTCACCTACTAGGAAATAGCACACCAGAACTTCTTGCTCCTATCTAACTATAACTTAGTACCCCTTGATCAAACTTCTCTCCTTCCCCATCTCTCCCCTCTCCCCAATGTCTGGTCTCTGCCATTCTACTCTCAACTTCTCTGAGATCAACTTTTTAATACTTCACTTAGAACTGGCACCATGCACTTGCCTATACCTATCTTATTTCACTTAATGACCCCTACCTATTTCCATTCATTTTGTTTGTTGTTCATAACAGGATTTCACTCTTTTTATGGCTGAATAATATTCCACTGTGTGTATGTACCACATTTTCTTATCCACTTATAAGTTGATAGACATGTTGGTTGTTTGCATTTCTTGGCTGTTGTGAATAGTGCTGCAATGAAATGGGAATGTAGATGTATGAAATCAGTGTCTCTACAATATGCTGATTTTATTTACTTTAGATATATACCAGGAATGGGATCATATGGCATTTTAAATTTTTGAGGACACTCTATATGTTTTCCGTGATGCCTGTATTAATGTACATTCTCACCAACAGCATAAAAGGGCTCTCTTTTCTTCACTTTCTTGCCAGCACTTATATTTTTTTCCTTTTAATAATAGCTATTCTTAGGTGTGCAAAGTTGTTGGGGGCCATCTATAGGTGTGGATCGAGAGGTCGCAAGAATACACTCACACCGCTCGCAGTGTGGTAGCACATCTGTTTAATTCATGTCAGTCACCGTTTCTTATACTATCTTTTACAATGAGGTAGGAATTTTTACAGACTTGTTTTTCCTAAAAGTTGAGTAGGTACATCTTTAACTAGAAAAGCCATTTCCCATAGTATTTGATGGGATTCAGAAAACAGCAAAGGTTACAGAATACAATATGTATATAAAAATTCTTTTAGTACGAAAACAGTGCTAAAGGTTAAAGATGAAGAGGAGTCTCTATTCATCAGTTTAAATCTTCATTATTTATTTTAGCTCCTATAAGCAGTGTTCTTATTCTCATGCAGCTAGAGTTAGTTACTGTGTGGTGGAGACAAGGGGGAGGTGTTTCAGAGAGAGAAACTGTCTTAAAGCTTTCTTTACTCACAGATAAAATAGTAGACCTAAGTTTCTTTGGTTTAGTAGCTAAGCTTGCAAAGCCAATTCCTGATGTTTGTAAAGGTTAATGAATATCTCTGAGGCAAGCTGAGACATTGTCTTTTTCAGCTAACATTGAGGAATCACAACCTGACCAGCTATTTTGTGTCTCTAAGAAATTTTCCTTTATAATTCATGTGAAAGCAAAACCCAAAGCACCCCAAATTTCCAGAATATAATAATGCAAAGTGGGAAATGGCATGCGTTCCTTCTTTTAGAATCATCTGCCTTGCAGGGTTCCAGGGGGGCCGAGCCCTTGCTCAAGGCCCAGCTATTAAGGTGACGTTGCATAAAGTGATATCTTATTATCTGATTGTGGTTTTGACTTGAATTTCTCTGATAATTCATGATGTTAAATATTTTTTTCATGTACTTGTTAGCAGTTTGTATGTCTGTTTTTGTCAGCTTTCTACTACTGTAACAAGTACCTGAGATAATGAACTTAAAAAGAAGATGGATCAGTGGTAGAGTGTTTGCCTAGCAAGAAGGAGGCCTTTGATTCAATTCTCTGCACCAAAAAAAAAAAAGGAAAGATTTGTTTTGACTCACAATTTCAAAAGGTTTCAGCCCATAGAGTATTGGATCCATTTCTTTTGGGCCTGTGGCAAGACAGTGAATCATAGTGGGAGTATGCGGTGGAGGAATTTGCTCACCTCATGGCAGCTAGAAGGCAAGGAGAGTGAGAGAAACTGCCATGGTCCTAATATCCTCTTCAGAGACTATGTTCTCAGTGACCTACCTTCCTCCAAGTAGGCCCCAATTCTTTAAAGAATCCACTACCTCCAAATTGTGCCACAAACCAGGGAGTAAGCCTTCAACACATGGGTCTTTGCAGAACATGATAGATACAAAAATAATAGTCTTCTTTTGAAGTATGTTTTTAGGTTTATTGCTCATATTTTAATCAGGTTGCTTCTGCTATTGAGGTTTAGGAGTTCCTTATGTATTCCTAATATCAATCCCTTGTTAGATGTATAATTTGCAAATATTTTTTCCCATCCTGTGGTCGTCTCTTCACTTTGTTGATCATTTCCTTTGCTGTGCAGCTTTTTAGTTTTATGTAATCCCATTTGTCTATTTATGCTTTCATTTCCCATACTTTTGGGGTCTTGTTCAAAAACATCTTTGTACATTCCAATGACCTGAAGTATAGCCCCTGTGTTTTATTCTAGCAGTTTCATGTCTTATATTTAAGTCTTTAATACATTTTAAGTTGATTTTTGTAACTGGTGAGAGATAGGAATCTATATTTATTAGCACACATTGGCCTTTAAAATTACTGAATTCATTTGACTCTGATTTATTTATTTTTTTTGCTACTTCATATGGAGTGGTGACTCATTGCAGTTTTTTTAAATTTATGTTAACATGTATTAAATGTACATGTTAATGGTGTTCCATGTTATGTTTCTATACACGAAACTCTGAATTCATATAGTAACTGACGTAGATGTTTCCTATCTAAGTTTGAGAAACTTCTCTTAAATTAAGAGTTTACCTGGTGAGGAATCATTTTATACATATGATAATTCTTAACTAATATGGAAATACTTTGTTTTACTTTCTTTCTTAGATTATTTAGTAGGCTAATGCTTCTATACTGATGTAACTGAAAGAAAAGAATCTAAATAATCTAAATAGCATATATATATATACATATATATATGTTTTTGAAAGCTAGAAAATATATAGTTCATTTTTTATTGTTTTAGGTACTATCATCCAAACTAAATAAGATTGCTGAATGAATCTATCAGTTGTAAAATAAATAGATCAACTGAAAGTGAATACTTCTTACTAAAGTTTAGATGGGAATATACAACCCAAACCAACCATTTCAGGATCTTCTAGTCTGGGCACACTTCATTGCACTAAGAATTAGCTGATTGTATGTACACAGAATTGTTATGGTGAAACTTCCTTTTGTGCTATTTTTCCCCCTTAAGGTTAAGTAGAATGACAGCTGGTTTTATTTAAAGACCTATAAAGTATACTAAAGGAGTATCTAGCATACATAAATAACAAAGTAGTTTATATCATGTCAAGAATATAGAGAGGAGGCCTTTGAAGAATGATCTCATTGGTATCTTTGGCAAAAATCTGGCATGTGTTCTATGTATGCTAGCGAGGCTTACATTAACCAGACATCCCATCCCCTAGGAACTAAGTTTTGCAGCTTGATTTACAGTGCTTTTGTTATCAAATCGCTTTTTGGGGGAGGAGGGAAGACTGTCTTTGTAGGAGACTTTAGCCATACTTGCATAAATCAATTTCTCTCAATTTAGATTGATACAGAATGTCTTTCTGAGATTTTATGATGTTCTACAGTTTCATATTTCTATGCTCATGTGTCTATCAAAGTCATTGGCATATCATAGAATTGATTTGTAGTTAATTTGGGAGGGGTTTATATTTTTATTAGTGTATTATAATTTTAAATCATAGTGAGGTTTGACGTCAAACCAACAAATGTGCACACAGGTCTTGGTGTGTTTCCCTTCAGGTCCCACCCCGCTACCCATCCCTTCCTGCATGAGGTAGATGGGGGTGATGCCTTCATACATGGCCATAGCATAATTTGAATTATTTCTTTCATCAGTTCTTCCTTTTCCACTCCCCACTTTTCAACTCTTACTCACTTCCACTATTCTACTGATTACTCTCCTCAATTATCTGAAGTTCCTTTCATTTTCTACTTTCTCTTTTGTTTCCACATATGAGAGAAAACATTGAACCCTAGATTTTCTGAGATAGGCTGATTTCACTTAGCATAATATTTTCTAGTTCCATCCATTTTCCTGCAAATGACATATTTTTTTTTTCTTTTTTGCGATACTGGGGATTGAACCCAGGGGCATCCTACCTCCAAGCTATAACCCCCCAAGCCCAATTTTTTATTCTTCTATTTTTTAAACAGGGTCTCACTAAGTTGCAGAGGGCCTCACTAAGTAGCTGAGGCTGGCCACGAATCTGGATCCTCCAGTCTCATCCTCCAAAGTACTGGGATTACAAGCGTGCGCCACCACACCTGGCTCAAATGACATAATTTTGTTCTTTATGGCTGAGTAAAATTCCATTGTGTGTATACACATATATGTATACACACATATATATATATGTGATATATATGTTCTACAGTTTATATATATATCACATTTTCCATTCATCTGTAGACAGACACCTAGATTGGTTCCATAATTTGGCTGTTGTGAATTGTGCTGTTATTAACATGGATATATCCATGCATCAATATAGTATTCTGACTAGTTCTTTTGGAAAGATACTGAGGAGTAGTATTGCTGGGACATATATTGGTTCTATTACCAGTCCTTTGAGGAATTTCCATACTGATTTCAATAGTGGTTATTTAAATCTTTTTGTAGTTTTAATATGTGTGCATATTTTTCTTGATCTACGGTAAACTTAAAATCTTAATTTTTGGCCCAACAAATTTTTATAAATATAACCATCATGAATGTTAATTTATAGAATTTTTCCATCATGATAAAGCTTACCTTGTATCATCTTTCCACCAAAGGTTGTGTGTGTGTGCGTGTGTGTGTGTGTATGTGTGTGTTGTGTGTAGTCAGACTGTATTTACTCTTTTTTATCTGGCTGCTTTTACTTAACATTATATCTTGGCAGTCTTTTCACATTGTTGAATGTAAAATAGTAATTTGTTCTTTTTTTATTGCTCTATGAAAAATTATCATAATTTATTCATCCAACTGATTTTCCAGTTTTTGCTATTATAAATAGACCTAAGCATTCTTGTACATGAATTATGGTTGGCTTACATATTATCCATTTTTTCTTGTTTTTTACATAGAAACAGAATTGCTATGTCATGGGATTATATATATATATATATATTCAATTTTAGTTCATAACATAACATGGTTTAAAAAGATCATGGACCTATATTTTCATTACCACCTGCAGTATATGAGGGTGCATTGATTCATACCCTATTTAATGCTTGGTATTGCCAATTTTTTATTTTCTAATTTTAGCCACTGTAGTGATATGTTTTCTTTTGGCTTTAATTTTTTTCCTGATATCTAACCATGCTGAGAAATGTGTGTGTGTGTGTGTGTGTGTGTGTGTGTGTGTGTGTGTATACAGTTTCTATATTGGCTATTAGAATGTTATTTTAATGAAGCACATGTCTAAGAACTTTTTTAAAAAAATTAGGATGTTCATCATGTTCTTATTTTGTAGGAGTATTTTATATATTTTGGATATGAATAGGTTCTCAGATATGTATTGTGCATATTTTCCTCAGCTCTATGGCTTAGTAATGTTTGACTTTAAGTAATATTTATTGTTTTTATTATACAGGCCTAGTATACCTTTGCTATTTTTTTCTCAAGAACAAATGTTGCTTTTTTGTTCTCAAATAGTCTTTTTCTTATTGTTGATAAATTTAACTTTTGTTATTTACTGCTGATATATAAAATATAAGTGTATTTTACGTAGACTTTGTATTCAGTGTCTTCCTTTAATTCATTTACAAATTATAAAAATTGATCAGTAGACTCTTGGATTTTCTGTAAACAATTGTCATCTGCTAATAGTAGCATGTTTATTTCTTCATTAAAGTCATAATTCTTTGTTTCAGTTTTGTTTGTTTTTTGCCACTCTGTATATACTCAGATGACTGTGAAATACTGACAGGAATGATTTGGGATTCTAAATAAATTTTAGTAAGTAGGCAAATTTACAGAGAATTCATGAATAAGAAGTAGTAACATATATATATATGTTAAAAATGAGTAGACTATAATTATATATATATATATAGTGTGTGTGTGTGTGTGTGTGTGTGTGTGTGTGTGTGTGTGTGTATCACATAAAGAGTATTCCTTATCCAAAATGCTTGGGACTAGAAGTGTTTCATATTTGGTATTTTTTCCGGTTCTTGAAATATTTTATTGACTTTTTTAGTTGAATGTCCCAAGCCCTAATCCAAAAATTGAATATCCAAAATGCTCTCCAAAAGTTTCAGATTTTGGACCATTTCAAACTTTAGATTTTCTGATTAGGGAGGCTTAACCTATGTAATAGTGTGTGCCTCTGTGTATATGATGATGAGATAGAACTTAGTTAACTTGGGAAAGCTCTAGGAGTTTATAAGAGTATTACTCCTTTGGAATGTATAAATTGTCCCCTAGTTTTCTTTGATAATGTAACCTGTATTGCCATTAGAAACTTCAGTGACTTTTGGATAGTTATGCTTTCTATTTTCCTTCTTCCATTTTTTACATATTGACCCACCATAATCCATTTACCTCTCTGTTTTCCCTAAACTCAAACTATTCAACTATTGATTTATTCCCTCCTGTATGTTTTAAACAAGGATTTATTTATAGATCACTTACTTATTTCAGACTCACTGGATTACTTTAATTTGTTCCCATTTTTTTCTTGGAAATGGATTCAATTTTTAATCATCAGATTTTTTAAAGTTGTGGGTGCATTATGCCGTCAAGAATATTTACTTATGTCTATGTGTTTGCAGTACCACAAAACCAATAAAATGAGGAGTCTAAAGCAGATAGGATGAAAGTCCAGTCTCACATATCATGAACCACTTACATGAGTATACCAGTGCTATAACAAATATTATATAACACAGACCTAGCGTTCAGCCTCCTTTTATATGAAGATATGGGCAGTGGCGAGTTTTATTAACTGTGACTATTCTTTGCTCTACCAAAAACTTACTCTGATGTATATTGAACAAAAGGAAAAATACAACTCACAAATGAACCCTTGAAGATTTTTTGGTTGAACTTTTGGCTTTATTGACTTCAACAGGAAGTGCTCTGGGACTGCTGATTAGTTAGATGAGGAGATATAAGCTGGTCTCTTGTGACAGAGAAGACTTTCAATAATTCCTTTAAGAATTTTTTTTTTGAGATTATCTTTTTCAGACAACTCTCTAGGTGGATGGATTAAATAAATTGGCAAAAATGAGTAGACTATATAATGACAAATAATTAACTCTAGGCAAAAAAAAAAAAAAAAAAACCTAAAACTAGGATAAAATTGGAGATAGATATTTTAGGTAGTTAAACGTTTGGCCAATGTCAAAAGGCTTAGATTTAACAAAGATAGGAAATTTTCACTACCAAAATCTCCTGGAGTAGTGAAGATAATTTAAGCCAGGGCATGGTGGAACATACCTCTAATCCCAGTAGTTGAAAGACTGGCAAGAGGATCACAGGTTTAAGACCAGCCTCAGCAACTTAAGGAGACCCTTGGCAACCTAGTGAGACCATGTTTCAGAACAAAAAAAAAAAAAGGGCTGGGGTGTAGCTCAGAGGTAGAATTCCCCTGGGTTCAATCCCCAGCAAAACCCCCCCCCCCAAAAAAAAAGAAAGAAGATAATTTAAGTAGCCAAATATAGGGTACATATAGAAGTCATGAAATGGGGAAAGAGAAGACACAGTTCAGAATATATAACCTGAAATATATTAGACCTATAAAAGCAGTTAAAATGGCAAATTTAAGAGTATTGTATATCAAGAATTATCAGAATTTGTAATAGCCTGATGAGACAAGCAAAGTAAAAGTGACTTCAGGGTTTTGAAGTTTTGACTGCTGGGAAAGTAGATTGTTGAAGGAGCTATTATGTTGAGATAAATTAATGCTTTAAGAATAATGAGAAGACATTGAAGTATCAATGTAGAATGTCCTATAACTCAAGATGAAAAATGCATTAAAACTGAAGGATTTGTCCAAGAGACTATTTTTAAAGCAACAACCATAAAAACAAAAGGGCATTGGGTGATTCTCATCCATTGGTGAGAAGAGGATGATCTCTCAAAGAACTACCCAAACAGACATCTGGAAAGCTGGGAGTAGAGGAGTGAATTATAGAGTGGAAACTACCCGTGAAGAGAACGTGTGATGGTTCACTCTGTTAAAGAAAGAAAAATGGTCTGGAAGTGGACACAGTTGTCTAGGATGAAGGGAAGAGGAAACATGATTTGACTCAGGTCTGTCTGTATAAAGAAGGATCTATACTGACTGAATTATTGACTGGAGAGGGCTAGGGGTGAGTGTCTACAGACTGGGGAGTGAAATGTATTAATCTGCAAACCAGACAAAGATATGTGTCCTGTTAGGTATGTTTTGTCTAAACAAGGCTTGGGATAGTTCAAGGAGCTTACACACTCTCACCTGAGAGACCCTGGCACAGAGAACATGCTCAGCAGATATTTTCTTAAATGAACTTGTGAACTCTTATCCTTGCCTTAAACACTTCCTATATCTTTTGGTACAGTATCTGAATGCTCAAAGTAAATAAAAGTTGATCTTAATAAAATAGTTAACATGGAATAGTAAGTTAGAGGCCCAGATTATAAGCAGTTCCTGAGAGGTTGAGGAGAGAAAAATAGAAGTATTAAGCATATGCCACAGAAGTAAAGAATCACAAAAGTAGAATTGTAGAGTTAGGAGGGATCTTGCAGGTCACAGAAGAGCCCAACCCTCTTATTACATGGATGTGGATTTGAGGGCCAGTTTTGTTAAATAATTTACCATATATATGTCAAGTTTCAGTTCCAGGAAATTGAAACCACACTAGCTATTTTAAGCATGAACAGATTTAATATAAAGAATTAAGTGCACATTAAAGTTTTGGAAGGATTGAAGGAGTACCCTCTAGTCTTGGGCTCAAGGACTAGTTCCCAGAATGGGACAGCAGATGGGCCCACCCTGAAAGCTGCTAATGCTGCTCAAGTCAGGGAAGGGGAGAATGTGGTGGCAGTCTCTGGACCTATTGACACCAACAGTTTGCCATTGAAGATGTTATCCAAGGATACAAAACTATTGTTACTGTGACCACACCTTTCTTTCATCATCCACAGTCAGCTGAGAGACCTAGGTACCCAGGCCCCTGATATAGAAAGCTTGCATCTCCAGAAATCTCTTCATGACTCTGTATGTTCTTCTAATTTCTCTATCACACTGTATTCATCTGTTTGGTTCAAAAGATTTTCAGGTGGAATTCTAACTGCAAGCCCACTTGGGAATGTAATTCTAGTTCCTGCAGGAATGCATACCACAGGGAAGTTAGATCACAACTGCCAAATCTCCAAATCCACCTTTCCAGCTTCCCCAGCTATGAGAGATCATTAGTGTAACAGAAGCATCAAGGCCTGTTTACTGTAGTCTCTTTGCTAGCATTGAAGACAAGCACACAAAAAATGATTGTACAGGTTCAGTCCTGCCTTCTAGAAATCACATTCTGAGACTGAAAAAAAAAATCTATGAGTAAGGTAACCATTTAATTTAGTGTTTAAAGCAGAATATATTTCAGAGTGAACAAAAATATCACAGATACTTATCTTAGGATAACAGATACGACACAAAACTGCCCCAGGAAAATTATCCCTAAGCCCATCTATAAAATATTTAAGATTATTTATGATCGTGCTTCAGACTTCTTTAGAAACCACATCTTTCAGCACTAATCTTCACTCACTTTTTGTTCATCCTCTTTGAAGTTCTGTTTCCCTAATGTATCAGTACTTATCAGCCCTTGTGCACATATTGTGCCTATTGCCTGAAATGGGCCCCTTCTATTTGTCCATCTGTCTGGTTTCTGAGCATCTTTAAAATTCAGCTCAGATGTGGCTTCCTCTGTTGAAAAATTCCCAGATTCTTCCAGTAAATTGGTTCTTCCTCAGTTACACACTTATCTCATATGGAAGTATATGTTTACATACCCTGCTCTCCTTTTAAGCTGTGCCCTCCTCAATGATGAGAATTGGGCTTATTCACATTTTTCTTGTAGAAGTTAGATCAGGCTCTATGCGGAAAAGGTGCTTAAGAAATGAATGGATAGAAGGGAAAAAGGAAAGATAAAAGAGAAGGATGAAGAGAGCAAGGAATGGGTCAAGAGAAGGAGGAAAGAAGATAATGAACCTTTTCTAGTAATTCTAACATCTTCATTTGTGATGATTCTCCTTGTATTACCAACTAATTATCTCTTTAAAATATTTAATGAGCAGGATGTGGTGGCCCACACCTGTAATCCCAATACTTGAGAGCCTGAAACAAGAGAATTGCAGGTTCAAGATCAGCCTCAGCAACATAGTGAGATTTGCAACAACCTAGCAGGACCCTGTTTCAAAACAAAAAATTAAAAGGGCTAGGGGTGTAGCTGGAGGTTAGAATGCCCCTGGGTACACACCCAGTGCAATAAATAAATAAGCAACTATTGAATGAGTTGAGATACTAAATCACATACTTAGAAATTAGAAATTGCCTTGCTGCCTATTAACTGGGTTTCCCTTCCGTTATTTAAATTTTTTAAAAAATTGTATTTATTGACTTTGAATCATATCTAGTGGTAAAATATATTCCCTACATCCATGTTAACTTATCAAATGTGGCATTCCTCAAGTTGAATTAAATATATAATATTATGTTTCTTGAACTAAAAATGTAAAATCTAAAAAGGTAAATTTAGGTATAGTAGAACCCACTTCATCATGAATCATCAGTGTGCCATGTTCTTAGCTTATCACAACATAATTATTTCTTACATGGTTTCATCCTGTAACCATGATGATTTAATAAGATGATCCACAGTGGACCCTAACTTAAAAAATGTATTGCTTGCCTTTACCTCTATAACATGACTTAAGTCTCCTTCTGTCATCTAAATAAAAATTTTAACACTGAGTCCTCTAAAACAAAAACTCAGAGTAAAACATAGTATTTCAAACATCATGTTCCCCAGCCTGTAAGGCAACACCTATGCTTGCTAATGTTTTAATTTTTTGAACTTTCTCCGTGTGTGTAAGTAAGAAGTAGCTTCTCCCCCCCCGCCCCAGGCTACTCTTAGAATATAGTTTTTCTGTAAACACACAGTGCCATTTGGCTAAGATAGCTTTATATGAACTAAGTTCACATTCTTTTATGAGAAAGGTGAAAAAATATATATACACAATTTTTGGAAAATTACTAAATGTTGTCCAACTTTCTCTGTCTTATACTGTGTGTTGCATGGACATGTTTAAGGATATTTAATGTCTCACAAAAGTATAATTTTTATTATAAAAGCATGGTTTACACTGGAAATTTCCCCTTTTTTTGTGGTACAAAACAGCACATCTGAGGCACAACTTTTGGAGGTTCAAGGTTTTGGCACTTAGTTGTGATGAGGGCCCTTATGGCAATGGTCAGAACATTTGAGCAAGAGATTGCATCTGGATACAGGAAGCCAGAGAGAGACTGTGTCCTCAGAGTCCCTTCTGAGGGCATGCCCCTGTGACCTCTTAAAGATGCAATCTTTTACCAGCACACTAGAGACCACGCTTCCAACACATGGACCCTAGGAGGAAAAACCACATTCAAATCATAGCACTCACTGGATGTAAAAAAGTGACATATATCTAATGCAAATGAAACTTGGATATTCATGTGTCTTGCTCCATCAAGTTGCAAGGTCTCGCCTGTTCTGTGTATTCTCTGAACACTACATCTAATGTGCCTCCTTTACCGTCTCTCTCGCTCCCTTCATCCTGCTTTATTCTTATGACCCTACTTCCCAGTTTTTATCACAGGAATGTAGGTTCTGTGAGAGCAATCATCACCCTTGCCTTGTCCACTGCTGGACTCAGTGCTTAGGACAGTGCCCGGGAAAGTATCCACATTCTTTAAGAAAATATCTAAACAAATACATGGCAGATGGTAATGTTAAAAGTTGGGCTAAACTGACTGACTTTTTCTTTTTTTTTTTCTGTACTGGGGATTGAACCCAGAGGCCTTCTTACCTCCAAGCTACACCCCCAGCCCTATTTTTTATTCTTTATTTTGAAACCGAGTCTCACTAAGTTGCGGAGTGCCTCACTAGGTAGCTGAAGCTGGCCGCAAACTTGGATCCTCCGGTCTCGGCCTCCCAAATGCTGGGATTACAAGTGTGCGCCACCACACCCAGCCTGACTTTTTTTTTAACTGAAACTTTTATTGTTGATTTATGTGGCCAATCTCCTCCCCAGAATTCAGTTTTTATCTCTTTGTTAAAATATGTTTATTAGTACATTGCAATTATACACCATAGTACGGGTCAATGTGATGTAAACATACATGTGCACAGCATTTGGTGTAATTCCCTCCACATCCCAACCTGCTTACCCCTACCCTCTGCCCATCCATGCTAGCAAAACTGATAGTCATTCCTTTATATATTGCCAAAGCATTATTTGAACTGTTTCCTTTCTCACTATTCTACTAAATCTCTCCACATTTATCCAAAGTCCCTTATGCTTTCTCTGTGGCTTCCACACATGAGAGAAAACACAAGCAACAATGATAAGAGTCAGCTACTACGGGAATGAAGAACCGTACCTTTCTCAAAAACATTGAGAGGTCAAAAGAATGTAGAAGTGGATCTAGGCAAATAGATTACAATTGGATAAACTAAACACAAAAATCACTAATATAAACTAAGAATAAGAGACTAGTAGAAGATTGTTACTAGGAGAAGAGGAAAGAGCAGAATCAGGAAGGAGAATTCACTGAGGTGGATTGCCTATAAAACAGCCATTTCCTTGTCTTCTTTCATGTTAAGCCCTAACCTTGCAACTTTTAATAGACTCTTCCATTTCTAAACATATGCTTCAGTGGAGGCGGGCCTTAGGCACAGGCATCAAATTTTTATTTGTCTAAGTCAGATCCATTCTTCTCATCTGTGGATGAGTTTTCCATGGTGAGTAATTGGATTCTGGCTACTGAAACATGTAAATAAATATACCAGAGAACTTCTAGGAAAGGTTTTTTACCTTCTTTTGAGAAAGACATGTAGGAAGATATGATCTGTTAGACCTGGCTCTTATGCCAAAATTGGCCATTTTGAAAGAATCAGAGAAACTAAACTAAAAAAGTTTGTTCACCAAGACTGACAGGATGTGCAAAGATAGAAGGGACTGAATCCTTGACGATCTGTTGATGGATTAACCCAGGAATTATCCTACTTCTGAATCTCTTGTTATGCAGATTGTTCCCTGATTGCTTAAGGTGCTCTAAGTTTTCTTTATCATTATTTGTTTGTTTTAATTTGAAGCTAATGCATTCTAAGTGGCATGTAGAAGTTTCTTCAAGATCATAGTTTATATTTTGGACACTGAGGTGACTTTTTAAATTTTGTTCACTAATGTTCACAAACCCAAAGCATTTAAAACATTATTTTTTACTTAAAAGATAGAATTTTCCATTTAAAAATGCCATATGTTAGCCAGGTGTGGTGGTGCACGCTTGTAATCCCAGCATTTGGGAGGCTGAGACCAGAGGATCTGGGTTTGCAGCCAGCCTCAGCTACCAAGTGAG
>PVLC010002896.1:21421-106336 GCA_004027655.1 Graphiurus murinus
GTTTTTTTTTTTTTTTTTTTTTTTTTGCGGTACTGGGGGTTGAACTCAGGGGCATTCTACCTCCGAGCTATACCCCCAGCCCTATTTTTTATTCTTTATTTTGAAACCGAGTCTCACTAAGTTGCGGAGTGCCTCACCAGGTAGCTGAGGCTGGCTGCGAACCCAGATCCTCCGGTCTCAGCCTCCCGAATGCTGGGATTACAAGCGTGCGCCACCACGCCCGGCTAAAACAAAAGCTTTTAAAATTAAAGCTTTTGAGGGAAAAATCACAGAAACTAGTACCGCAAAAAAAAAAAAAAAAAAAATTGTGATGTCTTTTTTTTTTTTTCTAAACAGGAGTTACTTAGTGAAAGCTCTGAATTGACATCATAAATTGGCCTAGATATAGTTATTTGAACGATCATTATGGAATTTCCCAGTTGGTGAAGGATACAGATATTTTTCACAGAAACATTTTATATCTTGGTAGAATAGTACTCTCATATATTTGGAGATACCATAACTATATCCTATTAAAAAAAAAAAACTATGTCAGTGGAAAAAAATCACTGTTGGATGATACAAACAGTTACACACAATTATTTAAGTTAATTTTTCTGCTTCTGATGTTAGCAAATGACATTTGTTGGATTTTACAGCTATTTTTAGCTCCGATTATAGGATCTCCACCTACTCTTGGAAAATCCAGCTCCTGATATTTCAGTAACTTCATTTTTATGACACTATTCTGTTTATGAGAAATGCCAAATTTCTACATATAGAATCATTTTGTATTTTATTGTTACTGCAAACCAATATGATTCTTCCTCCTATTTTTTTTTTTTTTTTCTGGCTGTGCTGGGGACCAAAACACAGGGCCTCACACATGATACAAGCCCTCTACTCTTCCTCCTTATCTAAAGTAGATGCACCACTAGGAAAGATGACATGTTCATTTTGGTAAGGTGAACTTTATCATTTACTTATTAACAAGAAAAGTAACTTGCATTCCCACCGGGTATAGATGGGTACAGGAGGAACTTAGTCAACAAAATTAAATATTGTCAGTGTCATACATGATAGGTCTTAATTCAGAGACATATAAAATTCATAAGAATGGTTTCCTAAACATGATAGAAATATCCCTCATGTGTTATCTAAATCTGGATTGTGGTAATCCAGGGATGTATGGCAGCTCCACAGTGATGAGGAGAGTCACTTTACAGCCATACCATCATATTCAGTACATTCCTTGATTCTAAGGTCACTTCCTCCTAATGTGAAGTCCATGCTCTAGGCAGTAGGAGAGAGTATTGAGTGGAGGACCACAGGGGTGGATCTTCTGGGTCGAATCACCCTCCTGTGAGAGCCTTTTGTAGAAGCCTTCCATAGAAGCCAGTATCCCCCCCCCCATAAAGTCATCAAGATAGAAACAATGCTTATGCTTAGATTTTATGGGTTTAGTCTCAGTCACATGTAATCTTTAGTCACAAGGGAGACTGGGAATGACTTTCAGGTGGGCTTATTGTGCCTCAGAACTTACATTCTGCTCCTTAGGAACTGCATAGATGCTCCTCCCAATCTCTCCCACAATCTGTTTAAGATTGCCTTCCAACTCCAAATGCGTTGGTCCCAGAGTCACAACTTCATCAGGACTTATACTCTTTCAATTGTACCTTTATCTTCTGCTCTTTGTAAGACTTTTTTTTTTTTCTTTCTGGAAAAGGAAATGATTTTTACCAATCTGACACATCGGTTTCCTGCAAATAAGATCAGGCATAAAATTATACCATATTCCATCCTCAAAATGTTTCAAATCCAGGGTTCATAATAAGCAAAGCAAGTTATATTGAACTTCTTTTTGTGAGTGTAAAATTGTGCTTTAACACTGATACTCTATTTAACACTATATATATTTATATATATACTGTATATATAGTAACTTAATTCATCACTTGTGTACTCTTCAAGTCATTTCAATAAATAGAAGTAAAATTATGCTTTTTTCTGCAAAGTCATATATAGCAATTAGGAAACTAGTAGTTAAACAAAGGATGCAGTCAAAATGTTTCCAAAGCTGGGCATGATGGCACATGCCTGTAATTCTAGTTCTTGGGAGGCTGATACAGTAGGATCACAGGTTCAAAGCCAGTCTCAGCAATTTAATGAGACCCTGTTTCAAAATAAAAAAAGTATTTCCAAAGTCATCAATTAGTGCTTATCAATAACTACTAAGATTTCAAAAATGTGCTCTTTTCCAAATATTTGAGAAAAGAAAACTCATCTAAGAACTAATAGGAATTGCCTTTAATATTTCAGAGAAGCCTTAAAAAGTACTCCTTTTTTCTGGAGTGAAGCATAGGAATACTAGCACCACTCTACCTATCACAGAGCTCTGCTCTTCTCTCCCTCTCCCCTCTCTTTTTCTCCCTTCCCTTCCCTTCCCTTCCCTTCCCTTCCCTTCCCTTCCCTTCCCTTCCCTTCCCTTCTGTCTCCTCTTTTTCAGTTGACAGCACAGATATTAGGAAGCTCTTTCTACCTTAAGTTTTCCTGATTTTTTTTTTTTTTACTAATTCTTTTATCATATCACTCACTCTCTGCAACCCATCTCAGCTACCCTCATTCAAGTACCTTAGCACTCACATGATGGGATGCCACCAGAGATCCCAGATATAAAGTGTCACTCTACTTTCATTTCTTGAATTTTCCTACAGCCTGTGTGGTTTTTCTCTGTCATTCTGTCTAGAAATAGGTCTGCAAGAGTGTTTTTGGACTTGATTAGCTTCATATTAACCTTCTTTTATTTTTATTCCTATAACTCAGGAGCAGCAGAGATAATGGCAGGATTAGATACAGAAGATTTTGTCAAAGAGTGCATCATCTTTTAAACTGTGAACTTTTAGAAAGGCGTCGTCTGTTACTAGCCGTATATTCTAGTACCCTGATCAGGACTGTCTATCCTAGAAATTATGAAAGAGATCCAAGCATAACTCTTTGTCACCTCATGGTACAAATGAGCTCTATTCTAAATAATAATACAACTGTGTGATTCCAAGGGTTAGTACCTAGAGAGGTGTGGAGTGGTTCTTAACCTTCTCAGGGTCTACATGTACCTGGACACTCACTAAATGTTTGTCAAGTGACGATGAATGCTGTCTGTATCTAGCCCTTTCCAATTTTGTCTTAAGATTTTTAAAGCTATTTTTAGTAGTAATATTGGGTTTGATCCAAATTTTAACTGCAATTAAACATTTTAGGTTGTTCTATCCTTGTATCTCCTTTGTATCTCTGCAACAGATATGCTAACCCTAATTATAAGGTTTTTAGCAATTCACATTTTCCTTAGCTGATCCTGGATTCTTTCCTCACCACTGTTTTAAAATAACTATAACAACAGGATTTGAGACATGTAAAATAAAGCATAGAAACCTTTTAAAAATGATATCTTTTAAATGGGAAAATCATCATTTTCAGTATCAAACATTTTATATGTAGTCACTGTGTATAGTGATTTTATCATGAATAACTCAAATCATCTCAGAAACCCTGAAAAATAGATATTATTCCATTTTACAGATGATAAGATAAAGATTAGGCATTGTAAGTAAAATCTCACTGTTAGCATGTGACTTGAAGCCAGGTATGTCTGATTAGAAGTCCCATGGCTACTGATCACTTGGTTATCATGCTATCAAAGGGATATAATAAACCAAGTCCTTTATGAAGATATTTCACAGCTTTGGAGCTGCCTGTAATTATAATGATGTGTATAAGTAAAAAAGTGCCAAAAGCTGTCCCACTCTCTGTCTTTGAATGTTTGCCACTCCCCAAAAATGAATGTTTGCCACTCATAGAAAAGAACAAGGGAAAATAGGGGCAAGAATATTTGACTTACTAAGGCTCCATTCTCCCTTCCTGGGTTCCTTTTACAACAGCAACAAATAGATTTTTTTCTCTGAACAGAAAACCACCTATTTAAGGAAGAATGCAAAGGCCAGATCCAAAAAGTATGTTGGTGCAGAATGAGCTGTCTTTCTGCAATAAGTGTTCAGCCCTCCTCACTTGTGCATCTGGCTTAATGATAATGATGACATTGCTAGTATATTTCCATTGGATGTTGTCTCTGACAGTTCTACAAAAAAAGAGTCATTTTTAGAAGTGAGAGCTCATATATGAATTTCCTATTTGTACCCCACCTATCACAACCTCTCACATTCTCCAGTGTGTGAAAAGACTTCAGGTTGAATAGCAAAGCTGTTTGCAGGTGTAGTCTCTTACCCTCAGTGCAGGTTTGTAGCTCTTGAAAAACAATTTTTGAGGAAAACTTTCTGTTTAATGTGGATGGTGGTGAATATGTGTGTGTATATATATATATATATGATCCAATGTGAGTCCAGCAAGGAGAAAATTCTCAGCTAATGAGCTGGAAGCTGGGCTTGGGTCAGAGTGAAGTACAGTATAACTTTCAACCCTAAGCAGTCATTTTCAGAAGCTGAGCCTGTACTCTGATGCCAGCGGCTGGTGTTTCGATATATTTTTTAGAGGTTGAAAGGGTGTGAATGGGACCTGTACTTCCACTGCTTCTAATCTCATGTGGCTACAGCTTGGTCATCAATCTTCCTGGCCATGAGACACCTTTTCCCTCCTCGACTTTACTAAAAACCACAAAGGTGGAGAGGAAAATACCTATTCATTAATGTCAGATGTTGATTCAAATGGCTTACAGGCCCCAGTGCAGCATTAAATAAACCTCCATATAAAGCATGAGTCAGAGTTGGTTCTGTCAAGCTTGTTTTAGACATCAAGGCAGTTTATAAAATAAATTCCTGTCCAAGTTTTATGTACTTGAAATAGAGAGGAATATACTTTCAGTTTTTTAATCCCAGCAGTTTGGAAAACCTCTTTAATTTTAGTATACAAATGATATCTTATTTTTCAATTCATCAAAACATTTTCTTCACCCAAAATATACTCTTCTGAAGGTGGATAAGTAGGATAATTAAAGCCTGAGAATACCTCTCTCATTCTTTCCTTTGTTTGTGTGTGTGTGTGTAACTGTATATGAAATCTCCATTTGGAAAATTAAAATAATTACATTCCTTGAACTGCATAAAAGAAAAAATATAATTTTATTTTTCTTATATATAGATCATTTTTTGACTGACTTTTTACTTTGATGTCTCATAGATTCATACATTTAGCAACTGAAATTACCTCCCATCCAGAGGATAGCCAACACAAATGTGGAGATGGAAATATCAAGTGGTCAGACCTTGTATCTCCATCTACATTTTCCCGAGCAGCATTCACTAGACAACCACACTCAGAAGATATAAAGTAGTACATGGTGACCAGTAATGATATCTGAGATGTGGTTTGTGTGACTATGCCATAATTTGATTTTTAAAATAAGGCTGCTGGAGAGCCGGGCGTGGTGGCGCACGCTTGTAATCCCAGCATTCGGGAGGCTGAGACCAGAGGATCCGGGTTCGCGGCCAGCCTCAGCTACCTAGTGAGGCACTCCGCAACTTAGTGAGACTCGGTTTCAAAATAAAGAATAAAAAATAGGGCTGGGGGTATAGCTCGGAGGTAGAAAGCCCTGAGTTCAATCCCCAGTACCGAAAAAAAAAAATTAAAAAAAAAAAAAAATAAGGCTGCTAGAAAGAGAAGTGGTTTAAATTTATGCAATACAAATTCTGTACCTTGTGATTATAATGCCTCAGATTAGCCAGTGAAAGCATACACACACAATTTTTATTTCTAATCTCCATGTATTTAAGGATGACACAGTCATCCACTGTTCTGTACCCCCACTGCCTTTGCTCTGCACTGGAATGCAGCTGGAAGAATGACCGCTCTTATCCTCCTCGAATGTGTAGTCTGGGCGTGGGGGTACTGCTCTCCAGACAGTGGTGGTATTCTCCCTACAGTGGTGCTGTTCTGTGTTGCATTTTTAGGAGGTCATTCTGTTCATACACTTGTGCAGGTTATTTAAGGAATAAATTGAAAAGCAGCCTCTTGGTGATTATGGATTATGGCAGGCCTCCAAAAAGGTTTGTTTTTCTAAGAAGGTCTTAGAAGGCGCATTGGGGAAACTGAAATGTCTGGGTTCCTTTTGTTTCTTAATAGAGCCGGATCTGGAAGGCCTTGATGACCTAGGTACAGTTTACAGCAGCATCGGCCAGCAGCTGAATGAAACAATGAGGCGCCGCAGACACGCGGGAGAGAACGATTACAACATCGAGGTGCTGCTGGGAGTGGATGACTCTGTGGTCCGATTCCATGGCAAGGAGCACGTCCAAAACTACCTCCTCACCCTGATGAACATTGTGAGTAGTGGCTCCTTTGTAAGGTTTTTCTGGCTTTTATTTCACCTCTCCTGTTTGGTATCCTCTGGGAACCTATGTGAGAACATATGCTGTGTCCCACGTCCACATCCACAGCATAGTATGTGCACACCTCATCCAGTTCCAGGATCAAGTTATGTGTTTAAAGTACAAGAATGCAAAATCAAAGGAAGCACAAACAGTTTCCCTTAGTTGATGAACTAATTTTCTGTCATCACCAACAGAAAATCATATATTTTCAAAGTCATAATGGGATGGAATGATAACATGAATCATGATTTTTATTTTGTTCTGGCAATAATCAAAACTTTTAAAAGTTCATCCAAGTGCCTTGATGTGGACTGTGGAGGATGAAATAGTTCTTTCCAGCACTGCTTTGTATCCTGAGATGATGAAGAGCGATTTATACCTGTAGAGCTTTTGAACAAATATGATATATTCAACATGATAAGAGGTAATATATTTATAGAGCATACAACTGTTGGCACAGTGCTGCATAGAAGTTGCTAAAGGGCCCTTTATTTCTCCTTCCTGAGACTTAGTAAGATTCAGAAGAAATTTTGTCAATATTCTTAAACTGGTATTCTTTTTTTCTTTTGAATTAAGAGAAAGCAATTTGTGAGGAAAAATATTATAATAATATATAAGCCACCTGCTTCTAAAAGATTATCAAGATACTGGTATACTCATATATTTTACCTCAAACATTTCAAAATACATATTTTATTGATCTTTTAAATTATCACCCTACCTCATTCTTTCCATTCTTAATATTTGCTTTTTTTTTAGTTTAATTTCTTTGAGAATCTATGTTGTTTACCTTTTATTCCCCATGCTTAAGATTAGATTTTATACAAGTAAAAAAAATTCTTCATTTCATGAATCATGCTTTTATTTATACTAGTATTTTAGCCTATCTGCTAAATATATTTACTTTATTGAGATTCCAGTTTATAAAATCACACATATACCATAATTGGTGTTAAATTAAAAATGAGTATGGAAGTCTAGACAATTTTATTTGCTCATTGCCTGTAATTCCTAACATAAAGATAAAACTACATACATTAAACAAATGACCTAGTTTGATGATGGTTATATAGGAGCATCATTTCTGAAGTCTATGAATATTTTCACCTCTTGACTATTGACTTTTTGAATGACTTATAGTCATGTGAACTTAGACATGCTTCTCAGGCGCTCTCTGTCTGCTTCAATCTCCTTACCTCTATAGTGACAAAAATAAAGGAACATTGAAAAGATTAAATGAGTAAATGCAACTCATGTGCTTTGTGTAATGCTCTGTGCACATGATTATACAATAAAATTTTAGTTTTCCATGTTAAATCTTATTTTCTAAATTATCTAAAACTTAAAAATTCCCGTGGGCCAGGCGTGGTGGTGCACTCTTGTAATCCCAGAATTTGGGAGGCTGAGACCGGAGGATCCGGGTTCGTGGTCAGCCTCAGCTACCTAGTGAGGCACTTCTCAACTTAGTGAGACCCAGTTTCAAAATAAATAATAAAAAATAGGTCTGGGGGTGTAGCTCGGAGGTAGAATGCCCCTAGGTTCAATCCCCAGTACTGCAAAAAAAAAAAAATTCCCATGGAGTTGCTGTTCTCCCTTACATCATCCATTGTGCCCCCTGGGTACCTCTTTCTTAGCACTAGCAAGACAGTCAGCATCAATTAACTGGTGTCTCCTAACTGGTGCCCAGAGTCAGAATAACAGAATACTCTGCGAGTAATGCAACAGAGATTTGATAGGTCTGTGCCCTCACAGAACATAAAAACAGCTGAGAACAAACACATACACACAATCACAGACACACACACACAAATTACACACACAACAAAGCAATAAAAAGCATGATGTATTGTGACTTATATCATGGGCACTATTTAGAGAAGGGAGACCATCTCATCAGGAAGTGTGCGAGCATTACACTGGGACTTCGGAGGCTGAGACACTAGTCCTAACTTTACCTCCTGCTGGTTGGCTCTGTGACCTTAGACAAATCATATCTTCTCCTGGGACATGCTTTTAAAATGGAAAGATTCAGCAAGATTTTCATCAATTCTGCAATTCATCCAGAAGCTAGGTGTTAAACTGGGTCTCTAAAGATTTGTTTTTCTCTTCTTTCTTTGTTTTGACTTTTTGAGATTAAGGTTCTGAAAGCATGCACCCCTTGAGTGAGCTCACAGTTAGTGAGGTGGCACAGGTAGATTCATCCTCTCCCACTTCATAACCCCTCTTAACTGCTACTGGACAAGGCTTCCTGATGGAGGAGGTAAGGGGAAGGTAAATGAGGCCATTTAATGGTAGTCTGGGGTCAGATTATACTAGGCCCTAACTGCTATACTAAGGAGCATGCAACTTGATTTCATAGCAGTGGGAATTATCAGATCTTGGAATTCTGATTCCAAGATCAGGCATCCTGGAGAACTCTGACAGATGTGGAGTGAGAAAAGCAAGTCTCTGCTAAATGCTACAGCAGTTGACAAGAGATATGATGTGAGGGGCTGAATGAAAATTGAAATTGAGAATAGAAACAAGATGAACAACATGGAAATTTTGTGTTGACCAAATGCACTTCCTATATATGATTTTGCTAAGATTATGATGATTTAAGAATCTTTTAACTCTAAATAAGTTTATTAAGTTAAACTATGAAGAGGGAGAGAAAAAGCAAGAATCATTATTTCAGTTGCAGATGTTCTATGAATACAGTTCAAATTTGGAATCATCACTATGTAATTTAAAATTCAGTAAAGCATGTTTTTGAAAAATTCTAAATTTCACATAAAATTCCTATAACATTTAGCATAAATATGTCCATTATTTCCATGCAAAATTCTTTATCAGTCTCCAAAACTATGCTGGTGTGGTGTATGTTTGAAGAAAATGATTTTATAAAGGTATTGAAAATACTCAAGAGAGACATATGCATGAGACTTATTTCATGTGTCAGTTCCTTTAAACCTTTCACAAAATATTCCTTCCTTACTACACATTTTGTGAACTCCTTGAGAACAGTTCTCTAATAGGTTGTTCCTTGAATGCATTCATTGTATGATAGTAAGCTTCTTAGAAGAAGTCCGACATCAGAAATAGTGCTTGCCACACAGTAGTCATGCATTAAAATTTCAATTGATTCAATCTTTTTAAACAAATGCTTTACTGTTGTATACCATACATATAGTGGTTTAATACACACACACACACACACACGCACGCACACGCACGCACACACACACTCACTTCCTTTCCTCAGTGAATTTACAGACTGGTGGAGAAATCAAATAAACATACTATAGGTTACATAAGAGCTGTACAGGGAATCAATAATTTTTGAAGAAAGAGATTAATGGATGTTAGGGGTTATAGGTACACAGGATGGTTAAGAAAGCCTTCTTTCGAGAATGATGCTTAGGCTGATGCTTAACAGAGCCAGCCAGTGAACAAGCACATGTCTTTTACTAAGACCACTGGAGTTCAAGCCTGGTATAAAAGGAGTCAGGCTGCATGAGGAGGAGGTGGCAAGAACCTTATAAGAAATAAGGGGAGTTGAATACAACTCAAGGGCAACAGAAAGCTTTGGAAGGCCAGTTCCTGCCTCTGATTTGTAAAGAATAAATTGGAGAGGCATAGGAACATTGAAGGCACAGAATGGAAACTAATTGTCGATTTATAAGCAAGAAATGATGGTTTTTTGGACAACAGTGACTGCAGTAAAAAGGAAGATGTATGATAAAATCCATAGGATCTACCAGTAGGGCAGTGGGCTGGGGGAAAAGGAGAGATTCACGACGAGTTACAGTTTTTGGCTTGAACAGTCTGCTGAATAGTTATGCCATTTATATAGACAAGGTAGTCTATGAAAACAAAGATTATTGGAATCAGTGTTAGTGATGAAATCTTTCAAGGCATTTGAAGCCAATTCGTTTTAGATCCAGATTCAAAAGAAGACTTAATGTTTTTAAGGATTTTAGCCCTTGTTCTGTGTCTGGTGCTCTCCTAAATACTTGACATGAATTATTTAATCTTCCCTAACCCCAAAATGCGTTCAGTTTTAGTTCCACTTCACTAAGTAGCAGATTGATATTTCAGGAAGTCCAGTGACTTTCCCTGGTCAGACAGCTAATATGTGGTGGTCTTGATGTGAGCCCAGGCAGATTTCTACCTCTGAGCATGCACTTCCTCCATGAGCCTCACTGCCTCCCAGGACACAGCTGAAGCATTTTTTTTCTCTCTTGCCAGATGAAACTCTGGTGTGCTTATCTCTTTCTGTGTCTTGTTAGTTCATTCCAGTCATTCATAGGAGAATTCCATTACTGGCTTGATGGAATCAGATCAGTTAGTAATCTAACTTGAGTTTAACAAAACAGCAAGGCAGGTTTCTGTGGTTAAGAGAGCAGGCAAGGGGTCTTCTTCCATGGTGCTAGATATTTCCTGTTAGCAGCCTCTGCTAAATGTTCTCTGTGGCAGATGGCAGGTATCCTTGTCATTTGTGAAGATCTATAAAGCGATCTATCTTCTGGATGTTTTGTGCCTATTGAAATTTTTAGTGCCCTGAAGAGAGCTGAGTAAATGTTTTAGTCTCGAGATTTAGAAAGTGAAAGCAGTTCCTTTAAAAGAATGCCTCCCAGTACAAAATTGAAAGAAGACAAGACAATCTTGTACTTCTTACAAATCATAAATAGCTGAGAGAATTCACTAACTCTTTTGTCTATTGAAATCGGCTACTTATGATGAACAGTGAACTAATAGCAAGTCATAGGTATGAAACCAGGCTTCTCTACCCAATATTTCTAAAAGAAAATATGCCTTCCATAAAAATATTCTAGTTCTACAAAACAAAATGTACTCAAGTATTAGCACACATGTATTGTTAGTGGTTACTTAATGGTAATTAAATTGATACACTGCTTTTGATTTCTTATGTTTCCTAAAGCATGGAACTTGACATTTACAGAGATGGTGTATGTGTTCAGTAGGTGTGTTTGCAACCTAAGCAAGTCATGAAGCAGTTTTCTATATCTAGTCATTGTCTGGAATCCATTTCTTACATTTGAATTCACATCAGTCCTCTAGGCATTTATTCACCTAGCATTCATGGGCACCCATAAGTCCAGTCCTGTTAGATCTCTGAGAGGCAAAACTTGATCAAAGTTAGCTCCTTTCCACAACTTACTAATTTGAGCAGGTGAAATCAACAAAGAAAATTAATAAAATGTGATGATTTCTTCAGAAGATTCAGCCACAAAACACTGTGCAAATATGAATTGAGAAGGAAGGGATGTGGTTTGGCAAATAATGCCAGTGCCCAGCGAAGTCTTCCCAGAGGCTATGTCATTTGAGTTAGACTTCAAATGGCAAATTGGCATTTTCTTGCTTGAAAAAGGGAAGATGGGGGAACAGATTGTCACAAGATGCTAGAAGTGTGAGTTTGTGGTGTCTCTGATACTACTGCAGGTTTGTCTGCATGGGAAGATTGAAGGACATTTAACAGAGATGACACATGGGGTGAATTGGAGAGGAGACTCTGTGAGACTCGTGCTATGAACATAGACAAGTGTCCAAGTGCCAGAGGTAGGAGAGGAGTCAGGGTCCATCTGTCTGGACCCAGACATGTTGTGTACACTGCAAACTGTCTTCATTTACCCAGTGAAGATTGAACATACTGGGTCACAGGCACAGATTGCAACAAGCATAAGCCAGTTCCACTGCCTCTTACATAAACATAGCTTCCCAGGAACACCCTGGACCTGGTGTTCTAGAGGTCAGCTTCCACATCACAGGCTAAATTGACATGATGGCACACATGCATGTTATTGTCTGAGAGGTCTCTTTGAGTTTTGCGGAACCTCCTCAGATTCCTCTCCTTTCTTCTTTGGTTCTGCAACCCAGTAGTCCCTTCCGGAAATGAAACAACCTTCCCTTTTACTCTTCAAAAACCAGACTGGCCTTATTGTTACAAAGATTTACTCCAGCTTTATCTTTCCCAGGGTCCTAAGACAGAAAAGATTTTCAGCTTGCTCAGGGAATCAGATGTCTCATTTTCTCAGTCCTTGCTGGACTTTTGGTATCAGTCCCTTGTTACAAAACCCAGAGAGGGTTTGTAGGGCCGTGCAGCTGACTACCTATTTTGGGTCCTCCCAAACCTGCCTTGATGCTTAAGTGAGGAAAAGCATAATTAACACAAAAAGATAGACTTCTGCTCATTGGAAACAACCATCTGACTCAGAATCTTCCTTTCTGGGGCGATACTGAAATGGGCCCAGACTGTCCCAATACAAACATTTGTAACAGGTGATTGCAGTATTCCAGCTGAGTTGGGTAGATACTAAGCTGCTTGGCATGGAGGTTGGACAGGGCTGCCAAATGTCTATGGGAATTGGTGGGAGATTGATTCTAATCCTTGAAGGAGGGGCAGGAATCAAGGATGAGTCAGTCTTTAACTGAGACTGGCTACTCAGAAGAGAAGAACAGGTCGTAGAAAGAAGAGCGTACTTTGAGGTGAATAGATACACCTCTAATAAATGGACCTGTTACTAGGGCTAAACATGTGGCTCTAGGACCTGAGAGAGATCAGTCATGTTAGATAAACATTTGGACTCATCAGCCTATGGGTATTGGTTAAGTAACAGCAGTAGATGGAGCAGTGCAGGGAAAACGTGAGAAAAGGGTTGAAATGGAAAATACCGCCATATGTAGGTGAGGCAAAGAGGAGCTAATCTTCTAAAGAAACAGGGCAGTGTGGTTGAAGAATATACTGGTAAACAGTACCAGATGATACAAAAGCATCATAGGCCAATTATGGCTTCATGAAGGAAAGTAGAGAATGTTAATGAAAGAGGAAAAGTTACTCTGGGGAAGGGAGAGATTGAAGAAGAGACATGAAGAGTTGATGTTTTGGAGCAAATGGGAGGAAGCGGGAAGCAGCCTTAGGAAAGGAGAGACTGGCACTGTGACTGGAAAGGGAGCTGTGAGAAGAGAACAGGCATTGGCATCACCAGGGCTTAGTGGAATTTGGGCTCTGATCATCATTTGGGGAAGCATGGTACCAATGTAGCTTCTCAGGGTCTCGGCTGCCTGTGCAGCAGTGATGAGGATGTCCCAGCTACACAGTTTGGAGCCTTCTCCTGTATGCTGAGTTGTTGCCCCTTCTCTTACCTTTGAAAGGACTGCTCTTTCCCAGGTGGTTCCATGACTGTATCTTTCCTGCATAGCTCTCCCTACCCTGAAATTCCAGTCTCAAGAAGTATCCTGTCCCTCTGCTCCCTAGCTTTCTCCTCAGATTTGTTTTCTTCATAGCACCTATTTTCATCGGTATGTATTTATTTTATTTTTGTATTTACTTATTCCATGCTTCTGAGTTCCTTTTTCCATTAGAATACACATTTGATAGATCAGAGGCTCAAACTCATTTACCATACAACCCCTGGCCCTACAACATTTGGGAACATTACAACTCTTCAATAAATATTTGATGAGATTATTAATAAATAATAGTTACTATTCATGTGAGATTGGAATTGAGAGATGAGTTAGCAGGTTAGGAGACAGGTACTTACTCTGAGTAAAAGAAATATAGATTAAGGGACTGAGCATCAAGCAGGTCTGTGTTTGGAACTTTTTTTTTTAATAATAATTGGTGCATTGTAATCATACATCTTTGTTAGGTACAAGCTGATAAAGGCATATATGCACACATTTCTCATTTAACCCCTTCCCCAATTGCCACCCCACTCCCTCGCCCTCCCTCCTTCTCAAGTTCAGTTTAGTGATTGACCTTGATATATTCGTGAAAATACATCATGTGCATTAGGGTGTCCCCCCTCCCCCCGTCCATCCACTTCAGTTAAGTCAACTTCTTTGCTTATCGAGGGTCTCTCCTTTTCATCTAGAGACCCTCTTATGCCCCATCTTCTACCTAGCATCCACATATTAGGGAAAACATATGCATTTTTACTCTTTGTTACTGACTAATCTCACTTAACATAATGTCTTCCAGTTGCATCCATTTCCCTGCAAATAACATGATTTTGTTCTTCATGGCTGAGTAAAATTCCATTGTGTACATATCCCATAGTTTTGTGATCCATTCATCTATTGATGGACATCTTGGCTGTTTCCATAGTTTGGCAATTGTGAATTGTGCAGCTATAAACATAGATGCACATGCGTCGGTCTGATAGTTTGGTTTCCATTCTTTTGGGTAGATACCCAGAAGTGGTATTGCTGGATCATATGGTAGGTTCATTCCCATTAATCTGAGGATCCTCCATACTGTTTTCCAAAGTGGTTGCACTAATTTGCAGTCCCACCAACAATGTATTAGGGTTCCCACTTCTCCACACCCTTGCCAGCATTTGTTGTTGTTCGAGTTTTTTATGATTGGCATTCTGATTGGAGTTAGGTGAAATCTCAAGGTAGTTTTGATTTGCATCTCTCTGATTGCTAATGATATGGAACATTTCCTCATACATTTATTGGCCATTTGTATTTCTCATTTTGTGAAGTGTCTATTTAGATCCTTTGCTCATTTTTTGACTGGGTTATTTGTTTTCTTAGCTGTGATTTTCTTGAATTCTCTGTATATTCTAGATATTAGACCTCTATCAGAAGAGTAGCTGGCAAAAATTTTCTCCCACTCTATGGGCTCTCTGTTGAGGTTCTTGATAGTTTCCTTTGCTGCACAGAAGCTCTTCAGTTTAATGCAATCCCATGTATTGATCTTCCTTTGAGTTGCTTGTGCTTTTGGAGTCTTGTTGAGCTATACAAGAGAGAGTTGTTGACAGTGTTTTTTTTTTCTTTTGTAAATCAGATAGGAATTCTTTTATTTTGAGCCAAAATAACCCAGGCTATCTTGTCATTACTTCAGTTAACCAAAAGCCTCTTTTTATTCATATATGCATATGAATACACTTATACATAGATATACTATCTACATATATTGCTTTATACATATATACATTATTTGCTTCTATGTAAAAATAGTAATAATTATTAATAACATGTTGTAGGTTTTTTTTTTTTTTTTTTGCATTTCTAAGAGTCAGGTACCATTTTAAACACTGTGGGTATATGAGTTCAAATATTCCTTTCAACACACCTATGAGGACAATGCATGATTATTTCATTTCTATAGATGAGGAAACTGAGGTTGCATAGCTATAAAAGCACACCCAGGCAGTGGGCTGCAGAGTTGTGCTCTTAACCACCATGTTACACTTCCTCTCAAGACCTAATCCACCCATCTGAAAGAAAAATGAGTGTTTCTTTGTTGAAGCCAGACAAATCTGTTCATCAGCTAGTCAGACAAAGCAGGTCAGATTGTCCTGCCAGGGAAATGTCCTGGGAGAAATTGTCCTGTCCCGGAACAAACCTGAAAGGAATTTTCCTTTCAAGGAAAAGAATACTTGATAGTACCTTTTTCTCTCTTCCCATCACTGGTAACCTCATCCAATTTAAGGTCAAGTGAAAATTGAATCAATATTTTATTTAGTTTTTTCAAATCATTTTAGTAACACGCTAGGTTCAACCTTAAATACCTCAGAGAGAATATACCCAGAGTCCAGTGGGTTGGCTCTCAGTGGAAAGGTGTTCATTTTTGCATAGACATTTAAATTTTCATTCTTCAGTGTCACACACATGACTTCTTAAAATGTTTGTGTTTAATGTTTTTCCTACAACCCAAAACACTGGTTATACATTTCACCCATCATTTTTTTATTTCATTTTTCTCTTGATTTGTTCTAGCTCCTCTTAATTTTCCCAAGATTCCTTAGTATACTATTACATTGATCGTTAAGAAATTATATTAAATTCAGAATAGAATTCCTCATTTCCTTAAAATTTCTATTAAGATTGTTAAAAGCATATGAAAACTTTAAGTTCTATTTTCCAATGTAGTTCCACACCACATTCTTTAACTCAGAGGTAGTGAATCATTATCGATTATTTTAAAACCAAATCTTTTGTGAATAGTGACGATGCTGTGGTTTACAGGTCAGTGGAAGTATAGCAAAATGGTTATAACTACATATTGTGGAATCACACTGTC
Source organism: Graphiurus murinus (assembly GCA_004027655.1). Lineage (NCBI taxonomy): Eukaryota > Metazoa > Chordata > Mammalia > Rodentia > Gliridae > Graphiurus > Graphiurus murinus. The sequence goes on from PVLC010002896.1 coordinate 37,817, forward strand.
TAGCTTTTCCTCTTTTGTTCTCTTTATTAGCTGTGTAATGTTGGGCAAATTACTAAACTGAGTCTCAGTTTCTTTAAATGTAAAATGGAGATGATATCTCTAAAGTTATTTCAGGGCATTTTTTAAAATAAGTAAAGAGTTTAAAACAATGTCTGAAACCTGGAAAGCTGTATGTAATATTACCTGTTTATTTTTTGTTAAGTTTTCTGTTGATGTTGCTTTTACTTCAAAAAAAAAAAAAAAAAAAAAGTGGACTTGTCACTAAAAGTTATTAAAATACTTTCTTAATATTATTTTAGTTCCACCTGATAGATTCAGACTATAAATTCAGTATGCTGTGCTTTTAGTTATTTCTACATACGATTTATTGAGTGGTTAAAAACAGGGAGATCATGGGGATTTCTTTGTTTTTTATATAATATTGTAATTAGATGACATGAAAATATGTAAATAAATATTTTTCAATATTTTTATTTGCTTTTAAGAGTCAAATGAGTAAGCATTGAAAACTTAGCATTTTCCTCCAGGATAGGGGGAAATTTATTTAATTTTAGTTTGTTTATGTGTAAATATAGGAAAGACAGACTGACCAACTGGTACACTGAGGTGTTACTAAGCAGCTCATCCTTCACCCCCTCTAAAATGTGCATACTGCCATCTTCTGGAAGGAGCTTTTCTGCAACCCTTAGTGTTTTCAAAAATAAGAGTTAAAACAGTCACCTGATTTTTCCAATGATTTTCTTGATAATTTAAATTACATCTTCATTTGATTGAGAGTTAAAAAAATCAAACAAGCATCTTAAATTCTCCTTCAGTGAAAACTATGATGGGGCAATTATTTTGTTTGATCTTTGCAGGTGAATTATGAAAATATAGCAACAAAATTGTTTGCATGGATAGGCAATGGGGTGCTAAAGTACTGTGTTTTGCTGAGTGTGGTTCTGTGGCATCTCGCTTGACTTGAGCAACAAATTAAGCAGGCAAACTACTGTGATTACAATTTGCTAATAAGAAAATGGCTCAAAGAGGTCAAGTTGTCACCCTAAGGTCATTCAACTCATTGGTGGCAGAGCTGGAGTCCAAATCCAGGACTCTGTGTATGTCATCCTGTGATGCTGTGTTGTTCCTCTGACTCATACCAAGTCCTGTGTGTCTTAAAATATGGAATCCTGCATCTCAAGCATGGATATGGCATGACAGTTAAAAACACAGCCAAGTTATTAAATATGTTTTAAAACCAAATGATATGTAAAAACCAAAATGTTTTTAAGCCTTGAAAACTAAATAAGATCCAGAATTTTGGACATTATAGAAACCTAGTACTGTTGATTTGCCACAATTTTGGACATTATAGAAACCTAGTACTGTTGATTTGCCACAGTGAAAGAATACTTTGTTATGTAAAAGTATTATTCCTTTATATTTGATTATTTTTACCTCATAACAATGTGTACTCTATGAGTTTCAAAATTATGTGCTGACTCAGAACATTCCATAACTGATTTTAGTTTTTACTGGAGCACACTGTTATTTAATTAGCCTGGCATACTGGCATACTAGTGACTTTTGTTAAGTAATACTTTTCTTTTGGTGAATGTTAGTGTGACTTCTAAAACAGTGTCCTTTTACTGATTTGATAATGTAATACTGCTATAGTGAACACAGATTTTGTCCATTATACTTTTTTGGCACTATATTGATTTTAAAATTCACCAACTGCAAATGAATTTACTAGTTTGGTATGGATATATGTACATTTTATACTAACTCAGATATCACAAGATATTAGTCATTCCTACCACCCTTCCTTCATTTTGTGATTCTAAGGATGTAGGTGTATCCTGTACCATTGATGTACCCATCATGAATGTCACAGCATAGTCCTCCCCACTCTTCTGCAATGGCTGTAAGTGCCTCCTACTCTCTGTCACTGCTCTTTCTCCAAAAATTAATTTACTTTTTCTTCTTATGTACTTTATTTTTATTCTACAATTTTATTAACTTTGCTTTCAACCTTTTTAAAAAAAACATCAAATGCTTTTGCATTTCACTGCATTAAACTAAGTACGTGTTACATCCTTGTGTGTGAAGCCATGGCTCTAACGTGAAACAGCTGTCTCACAAGAAGTCTCCTGGAATGTCCCTGAGTCTAGATGAATGTGTTAGTGACAGGTCTGGCTTTAGACTTTTCACTTTTATTGGAACTATAAAGTTAGGGAGAAAAATTTTTAACCAGATAATCCAGAAGAGGAGAGGAATTCATTCTTTACTTACACAGTGTGAGGTGTGGTGTAAGATAAGAGAATCTTTCTCTGGCCCAAAAGGCCTTTTGTCTAGTATTCAATTTTTATATAGAACTGAAATGTATCCCTTTAATAATGTGAATGAATTTTAGTTTTATTTCCTATAGGTATGCAGCATAAGTCTAAAACTCTCATATGACAGCTATTAAATCTTTCTGGATTTTTCTGTTCTACCTTGTATACTCTAATGACCTTTCAATGCCCCTCTCTCCTTCTCAGCCATTAAGTTTTTGAGCAGTTTGTTCATATGAATTCAATGTTTTCATTCTTACCCAACCTTTGAGGCAATGTTTTTATTATTTTCATTTGTCTGAAGCTTAGAGAGGTTAAGAGCTCATAGACAATGAGGGGTTGAACCAGGGTTTATCTGAGACTATTAATGTCTGGTGTCTAGGATTTTAATCACTATATCTCTCCTAACCATTCTCTATGTGACATATTTTTGGGGCTCTTTGCTCTCTGCTTCCATAACCTGGCTACTGTGAATTGTGCTGCTATAAACATGGGTATGCATATATCACTATAGTATTTTAATTTCATTTCTTTTGGAAAGATACTGAGAAGTGTATGGCTGGGTCATATGCGGGTCCCATTCCTAGTCATTTGAGGAACATCCATACTAATCAACTCAAGATTTATCAAAGACCTGGAAATTAAAACAGAAACTTTGCAACTACTAGAAGAGGGCATAGGCTAACTCTTCAATATATAGGCACTGGTAGATATTTCTGCAACAAGACCCCTGAAGTTCAGGAAATAAAATCTAGAATCAGTAAATGGGATGCTATCAAATTAAGAAGCTTCTGTGCAGCAAATGATAGAATCAGAAGTCTGAAGAGAGAGCCTACAGATTGGTAGAAAATCTTTGCCAGATACCCCTCTGATAAAGCATTAATATCTAGATTACATAAAGAACTTAAAAAAAACAATAAAAAAGTAACCCAAGTAAAAAATAGGATATTGAAATGAACAGACACTTCTCAAAAGAAGAAATACAAATGGCCGACAAATATATATTTTAAAAATTTCATCCAGGCGTGATGGCACCTGCTTGTAATCCCAGTACTTGGTAGGCTGAGACAGGAGGATCACAGGTTCGCTGCCAGCCACAGCTATTTAGTGAGGTCATCTGCAACTTAGTGAGACCCTATTTAAAAATAAAGAATAAAAATAGGGCTGGAGGTGTAGCTCAGAGTTAGGATGCCCCTGGGTTCAATCCCCAGTCAACTAAATAAATAAATAAATAAATAAATAAATAAATAAATAAATATAAATAAAAATGTCCAACATTATTAGCAATCAGGGAAGTACAAATTAAGCAACACTGAGCTTCTAACTCCAGTTAGAATGACAATCATCAAGAATACAAACAATGATAAATGCTGGTGAGGATGTGGAGAAATAGGGACTCTTCTACACTGCTGGTGAGAGTGTAAATTAGTACAGCTGCTATAGAAATCATCATGTAGGTTTCCTGCAGGTTGTAGGGTTTTTGTGCCTACTGTCCAAATAGTTTTTTGTTTCTCTCTTAGTTACTATGACAAGTTTGTTGAGTCCCTTTTTTCGAGAATAGCTAAGAACTTTGTAATCTAGCCAAATAACCTCACCTTTCTCATTCCTGCCAAGTTCAGCATTTTTTATTTGCACTCACTTTGCACTAGCTTAATCAGAAGATATAATTACAGGCCACTTTAGATTTCTATCTGCCAGTAGCTCACCATGTGGTTTTATGTGTCACTTAATCTCTACAGGCTTCATCTTCCTCATCTGTATAAAACAGATTTGGACTATGACCTCTGAGGGTGCTTTAATTTTAATGTCTAAGATATTAAAGTATACAAGTTCACTTTTAGAAATGTCAACTGAACTTCAAAAATGAAGTAACAAGCAGTGGCTCAATTTTGCTCCTCTGACTTGTATTCAGGGATGATGTTCATCTGACGTACACTTGCACAATCACTTTAATAATTTGAATACTGAAGGACATCTCTCCTATAGTACTTCTAAGCAGTCCTTGCCACAGCTGATCTCCTGTGGGGTACTGGGAGAACCACCTGCCTGCTGGCCCACAGATAAACTACAAAAACACTGCACAAAACCCAGGACAATAGGCTCTCTCAGCTAAATATAGCACCCTGCTGGCCCCACGAACACCCCAGTGGGAAAAATCTGCCTGTGCTCCTCCCGTATGGCTGCAGTCCCTCGCAGGCTAGCAGAACATTTGCCAGTCACTCCCTTGTAGTTGCTTTTGGTGAATGTCACATGTGGGTTGCATCATAAGTGCACAGAATCTTAAAACTACAATAGCTAAATTAAACCCTTTTTGAGTACATTTTGTATGTTCATATTGCTGTTTACAAAATGGGTAATTCACATATCTAAGGAGTCTATATCCAAAGCCAACAAGAAACTACTTCAAATCTGAGTTCAGCCTAAATGTTAATAAAAGTAATGTGACTTAAGTACTTGTGGCAATTTACATGTGTGATCTTTTAAATGCTGTGCATCTCATGGGATCCTTTGAGTTCCCTTTCTGTTACAATTTTCTGCTTTATTTCTAGGTGAATGAAATTTACCATGACGATTCCCTTGGAGTGCATATCAATGTGGTCCTGGTGCGCATGATAATGCTGGGTTACACAAAGGTAAAAGGTCTTAAAATATATGTGGACTATGAACATTAAAGACTGGGTTAACAAATAGAAAACTAAATTGCTGACAGTACAGCCATACAAGGTCTCATGGAGAAGCCTGATGATCCATGCTAAGGAAGAGAAGCTGCCATCATGAGTGGAGAGTTCGAGATAGAAGCAGATGACGAATGATTTTGTGCTGTCACCATTTGCTAACATACTTCTGTCTAATGGAAATGTAGATCATTATCGTGACTTTAGGCAAGACTGCGTGAATAAAAATGGATACCACTAATGGAAAAGAGATTTTTCTCAGCTTATTGTCATCAAGTTTGTGATTTATATATTCATTCAAAATGGGTATATTGAGTGCCTATGGTGTGGCAGACACTTTTGTAGGTGCTTAAATGTATTAATGAAGAAAAAGACAGAGATCTTTGTCTTCTCTTGACTTGTTAAACCAATATTTTACATGTATATGTTTCTACTTAAAAGTGAAACAGTGAATATTTTTCTTTAAAAGAGCTTTAAGTCTTTTGAAAACAAAGTTGGATCAAAATGCACAAAGTAGGTATTTTATATTGACTTTAACCAGTTTAAAATGGTATGAAATGTGTCTCTGTTCTTGGAAATAATGGAAATGCCTTTTCTTTGAGAAGGAAACATACAGGAAGCAACCAACTTGGCAATTTTCTTGATGTTTAAAATTACATGTCCCTCTCCCATAATTAATCCTCCTAATTATGAAATGCCAGTGAATTTGTGCATTTAGAAGACAGGAAATATGGATGTGTTTGCATTTTATTGTGTATTTAACATCCACTTATCATTGTCTAATGATAGAGTGTCATTGTTCTTTAGTTTCTTCCATAAACCTAACCTACTTTGTATTGCTACCAAGGAAAACAAGTTATCTCCAGCTGGAGATGTTAGCAGCTTCAGTTGGTTGCTAAATTATTTGTTTGGAGAAATATGTGATCAGCATGTAATAAATCAAGCTAATTTTATTAAGAATGTAAACACTGATAGTAGCATTTGCTGAAATTTAACAAAGCTCTCAGCCCATCAGCCAAGTAGAGACTCAGTTTAGTTCCAAGTCAGTTTCTCATTCCATCAGAAACACTCTGGAAGTGCAGCTCCCAGGTTCTTGAAGGATGTGCCCCATTCCCCCTGAACTTTGAACTCCTGACCATAAAGTGACAGTGGAAGCATTCCAAGGAACTCAAGTCTATCCACTGGAGCTATAAGATAAGAGTTGTCACAATTCATTATCATGAGCTTAAAAACTGTTGTTGTTTTCCATGTGGGGTAATATAATTTGACTGTTCCCCATGAACTATGATTTGAACAGATTTTCCAGCTAATGGAAAAACATCTATTCTTCCCACATGTTGATTAATTCTGGAGAAAACAAAAAGAGAAAGAATCTTAACTAAGGTCCTTTACTTTTATATATCTGGGAAGAAAACCTCATGCCCAAACCTTTCCTAGTATTTTTGTTCTTAATATTTGTAAAATATAAAATCTAAGCAGAATCAGGATTTATTTATTTATTTATTTATTTATTTATTTATTTATTTATTTATTTATTTTGCGGTACTGGGGATTGAACTCAGGGGCATTCTACCTCCGAGCTACATCCCCCAGCCCTATTTTTGTATTCTTTATTTTGAAACCGGGTCTCACTAAGTTGTGGAGTGCCTCACTAGGTAGCTGAGGCTGTCCTTGAACCCGGATCCTCCGGTCTCAGCCTCCCGAATGCTGGGATTACAAGCGTGCACCATCATGCCTGGCTTCAGAATCAGGAAATATTTTAAACTCCTAAAAATCTTGCCCAAATGATTAGTACTGTGTTGCCTCATAATAGCAAATCTTCACATCAGACATTCCCATAAATGGTATGGGTTAACTTTCACACAGGTAGTATTGATCATCAAAATATTCTTTATTGGCATTTAGAATTCCCAAACTTTAGTGTTTAATGCTGCAAATAATATTATTGACTTGTTTAAGAATTAAAATCCCAAATTTCACCTTTGGAAAAAGTTACTAAAGGAGCCTTTGGGAAAATGTTATGTGTGTCTTTAACACATTGTTTCCTCTTAGTCCATCAGCCTCATAGAAAGGGGAAACCCATCCAGGAGCTTAGAGAATGTGTGCCGCTGGGCTTGCCAACAACAAAAATCTGATCCCAACCACTCTGAGCACCATGATCATGCAATTTTCTTAACCAGGCAAGACTTTGGACCTGCTGGAATGCAAGGTATTACCATTAATATGTAGAAGAAAAACTTGAGGACATGACTTTTCAAAAACAATCCTAAATCAGACAGTCTGTTCAAATGTTCAGAACTCCACCACTTTCTGCCCCACACCAGCCAAGCATACATTTCCTTTCTATTGCTTCCAGTGACTTCTCTGGAATTCACAATGTTAAATGCCACTTAAATACCATAATAAATCATACTTGCCTTTAAAATAATGATCATGCATTTGGGGTATGGAGGGGATGCTGTAAAACACAGTGTGATTTCCACTAACTGTTTGGAATGAGAAAAGAGATGCTATGAGAAATGACTGCTGCCAAAGAACTTTCTTCCAAAGTCAGCTTACATTTATCTAATAAATTCTGATGTGGACTTTGGAAAAAGCAGACTGATAATTTTCTTTTCAACATTGATGGAATTTCTGGCTCCCTTCATCAGTACCATGATATGAAGGACCATTTACTAAAACAGAAAGACAAGACTTAGCTGGTCGTGGAACAGAATGGTAACCCTGGGCAGTTCCATCCCTGAGGAAAGGAGAAAATACAGGCCCAATGAATCTTTTTAGAGACCACTACCTGTGGTTTTCCCAAGAGAATGTGGCATAATGCTAGCAGGGAAATAATGCTGCCCCTGTTTTCTGGAAAGCCTCCCCCCAGCCCAGGCAAAAGTCCAATAGTAATTCTTAATGGGTTTTCTTATAAAATGAAAATAAAAGTAATTGTTATTCTCTACAGGATATGCTCCAGTCACGGGCATGTGTCATCCAGTGAGAAGTTGTACCCTGAATCATGAGGATGGTTTTTCATCTGCTTTTGTAGTCGCCCATGAAACTGGCCATGTGTAAGTCACTGTTGACAGCTATAAAGGAAAAAAAAAAAGACCTTTTCTTTACTTCTCCCAGTATTGTTCCACTTTGGGCAGAATGCATGCCAGCAGGCACTTCTCTTCCCTTGCCAAGTGTGAGGAGCTGAAAGCAGTGGAGGGGTCATGCACTGAAACTCAATGAGCAACTGTCTTATGGAGGCATTTCAGTTCCTCTCATAGCCATAGAATAAGAAAGGGAACTCAGTCAGATTGCTTTTGACTTCAGTGTCTTTGACTTCCCTAATACAGATATGTTGATATAAAAAATACATCTGTCCCCATACAGTCAAAACAGAAATTACACAAAAGCTATAGCCCCTCTGATTCTTATCCACGAGGTCCCCTCTCTCTTCTAGGTTGGGAATGGAACACGATGGACAAGGCAACAGGTGTGGCGATGAGACTGCCATGGGCAGCGTCATGGCTCCTTTGGTACAAGCAGCGTTCCATCGTTACCACTGGTCCCGATGCAGTGGTCAAGAGCTGAAAAGATACATCCAGTAGGTGCATAGCTGCATGACATGATATCATTTATATTATGGCCTCCGCACATGAAATGGACTCTTAGGACCTCGATTGTAATAAAATTCCCAGAAAACCATTGTCGATAATATTTTCCTATGAGTGAGAGGCTTTGGCATAATGATTCACAATATTTAAAATGTGCTCACAATATTTGAAACCTAGAACTTCAGTGAATTCTTACTAATGATTAATTTTCCTTTTATTACATCCTTTATGGAATCTTTGGCTATTTATCAAACTTGAGTTGAAGATGGGATGAGGACCATGTGATTTCTACATGTTACACAACCTACCCTGTAGTGGAGGTGTCAAGATCTGCCCTGTTGAACCATGTGGGAGTTCAAGTAGTGACAGGAATAAGGCTACTCTACTGCATTCCTAGGTCCTGTTTGGCTTTCTTTCCTGTGTTGAATAAAGATAATCTTTTTCTAAAGAGAACTGAAACCCCAAACCTTGAAATGTATGTGAATTTGGTCTATGATCTAGAGTACATAAGCTAAGAGTGCTTTCCCCTTAGGACATTACATTTAACTACATGTAATATTTTCCTTCCTGCAGTTCCTATGATTGTCTCCTTGATGACCCTTTCGAACATGATTGGCCTAAACTCCCAGAGCTTCCCGGAATAAATTATTCTATGGATGAACAATGTCGTTTTGATTTTGGTGTTGGTTACAAAATGTGCACTGCGGTAAGTTACCCATGGTCAGTTTAGTTCTTCCATCTTGTAATCTACTCATGTAGCTCCTCTTTGGTGAGCCTTCCAGAGTCACTTGTGAAAATATGAGTATCTACCAGTTATCTTGTGTTTGCTATGTTGTTAGATGCTAAAACCAAGTGTCTTAAATACACTGCTCATTTAATCCTTAGGAAGGACTGGAAGGGAGCAGATATATTTGACAGATGAAAGAGCTGAAATCTGCAGAGGTCAAGCCACTTGGTCAAGACACACACCTGGGAATTAGGGGAGCTGGGCTTGGAACCAGGGCTCTCAGACTCCAAATCTTTACACTCCTTTTCTCCCCTGGTTCTTGAGACCTTCATATATGTCTCTTATGCCTTCGATATATTGTTTTATTTGGCTTGATAGCCATTAAACCATGTGTTTGTGACCATGGGGAAGGATAATGCTGGTTTATTATCATATGAAGATCAAATGCATGGGCTTTAGAGTATGGATATCATAGTCTCACTTGGTGGGTCAGGTCCTAGATCTGACACTAAAGTCTCACCTTAGGCGCCTTATTTAATCTCTCTGGCTTAATTTGGCTTAGTTGCCTAATGTGGAAAATGATAGTTCTTATCTCATAGGGTTGGTGTGAAGATTCAATGTGATAATGTAATTCAAGTGGTTATCACAATGCAGGTACACAGTAAATGCTCAATGGAATCCATTAAAGCCAGTTTTCCATGTAACTATTCAGATTAGAAGTGTATTTCATTAAGCTTTCATGCTGATCATTAGTATTTTATTTAAGAAAAGAATAAAGGAAAATAGTTTTTCATATGTTGGAACAAACTTTGCCTGTTAGAGAAAAAAAAAGTATTTCTTGGCACAGAAAAGAAATTGGTCTGCTATTTAAAATCTTCCATTTATAGTCATTTCTTATTTACAGCCATAAGGTATGCACTGTGAGCTCCTAGTTACCTGTATTAATGTTTCAGATCTAAGAATTCTTAAACTTTGGCTCAATGTCATGGAAAAGCACAATCTCTTTAAATAATAAGGATTAAAAACAAAAAAAAAATCCAGCTCTAAAACTGGGCACTAATTAAATATATATATATATATATATATATATATATATATATATATATATATGGCTATATGTGGATAATTAGCAGTGTAGGCAGTAAATATATGGATAAACTGTTGTTTGAATTTTTAAAAAATCTACCTAAAGAATAGTAAGATGTTTAAGCTTAGGGAGAAAAAGAGCAAATGATCAGAGTACACATAAGTCTCTATGTGTGCTTACATAAACATTTGGCTATAAAAGCCAAATAAAAGTATTCTCTACTTGGAATTGTTATGCAGTGTTTTTTGTTTTGTTTTTGTGTTTTAACATGTCACAACTTAGGCTATTAACTTGAAATGAAAATATCCCAGAAATGTGTCAGGAGGAGACTGTATAAGACGCATCACTGATGCATGCTGTGCTATCTGAGAGTCCATTGAGAGTTTGATTCTCTCTTCCAGTTCCGGACCTTTGACCCATGCAAACAACTGTGGTGCAGCCATCCTGACAATCCTTACTTTTGTAAGACTAAAAAGGGACCCCCACTTGATGGGACTGAGTGTGCTGCTGGGAAAGTGAGTATGTCTGTTTCCACAATGAAGATTTATATGTTGCATGGTAATCTTTAAAAGTCTGGCAGACGGAGAAGGTAGGTATGCTGTCGTTTTTATGGAAACCATGGTGCCTGAGGTTTAATTATGATATGAGTTTCCTGTGACTGCTGTAACAAATTACCATAAACTCTGATATAAATCACTAAAATTTTCTTCTTACACAATTTTGTTTTTTATGGGTGCACCGTAATCATTTTTTTTTTTTTTTTTTTGTGGTACTGGGGATGAAACCCAGGGACATTCTACCTCCAAGCTACACCCTCAGCCCGATTTTATTCCTTTATTTTGAAACAGGGTCTCACTAAGTTGCAGAGGGTCTCAGTAAGTTGCTGAGGCTGGCTGTGAACCTGCGATCCTCCTGTCTCAGCCTCTCAAGTACTGGGATTACAAGTGTGAGCCACCATGACCGGCTTCGTAATCATACATCTTGATGCAGTTCAGGGTGATAGAGGCATTCATGCACACGGTACTTGTTAAGCCCTCCCCCAGTTACCACCCCACTCCTTCTCCCTTCCCACCTTCCCATGCTCAGCACAGTGATTGGCTATGATAAGTTTGTGTTTATACATATTGTCCATTGAGGTGTTTCCCTCTTCAAGTCTTCTTCCTCCCTCCCATGTCCCTCAGTTAGGTCACCTTCTTCACTCTACTAAGGTTTCTCCTTCTTTGTCTGGGGTCCCTCTTGTGTCCCAGTTTCTCCCCAGCTTCCACAGATGAGGGAGAATATCTGACCTTTCACTTTTTTGACTGACTATGAAACCAGCTGAGATGTCCATCAACATTATATCCCATAATTACAATTACAAAATTATGGGATATATACACAATGGAATTCTACTCAGCCATAAAGAACAACAAGATTATGTCATTTGCAGGGAAATGGATGGAACTGGAGAATATTCGTACATAGTTTTAAAAGCCAGAAATCCAAAATCAGTTTCTCCAAGTTTCAATCAGTGGGTGGTAGAGCCATACTTCCTCCAGAGACTCTTGTGAAGAATCTGTGCCTTGCATCTTCTAGTAATTTCTAATGGCTGCCCACATTCCTGACCTGTGGCTGCACCACTCTGATTCAAATCTCTGCCTCCATGGCCACATTGCCTTTTCCTCTTCTGTGTGTCAAATCTCCCTCTGCCCTTCTGTTAAAAGAAGACACATAATGGCATTTGGGCCCACTGAATAATCCTGGATAATATTTCCAATTTGATATCCTTCATTTAATCACATTTGCAAAGACCTTTTTCCAAATAAAATTGTATTTTCAGGTTTGCCCATGGATTAGGAGCTACTGTCTTTGGGATCACCATTCAGCCTGCCACAGACAGAGAGGGAAGGAACCGCTCTGCAGAATCTCTGGCCCCCTGCTAGTGGGATTTGATTTACTTGCTGGCATCCCATTCCTTGTGAAAGTTGCCCAGAAATAAAGTAATGTGAATTTATACAGAAAATTTGGTCTTGATCCTTGGGGAAAGATGCCCAGAGGTTTTAAATCTCGAATTGTGTAGTCAAGACTGAATGCTCAGAAACTGGCTGAGTGCCAAGCTATGCTACTCATAAGGGCAGAGATCCTAAAACAAAGGCATGTTAAAAACTCAAGTTGAAGAGCCTTGACTAGTTTAGAAATAAGATATTGTAGACAGGACCGAATGCTGGCAAAGAAGATTAAGAAAGCTTTTAGTTCTTCTGGAGGTTGATTTTTAGGTGTATATAAACGGTACTTGTGATGAAAATTATGCGTAATAATAACCTGTCACTGCAGACACTTGCATTATGTCAAACACTGTACTAAGTACATCGTACACAGCATCTGGCTTTGGGAACATTCAGTATCACAACCTTTTGGCTAAAATAAGAGCAATGATGAGTTGATTCAATTTTGCCTTATTAGAGAAAAATATTCTGGAATCAACTCTTAACATCCAACTAACCCGAATATAACTGTTATACTTAAATTTACAAGAGCTGAATTTTAAGAGAAGATTTTATTGTATGTAGTGTGAAAAAGCAAGTAAAATATTAGACAGGAAATTAACACCTTTTGAGTACCTGCTATCTGCTGGACACCATATGAAAGTGACCTCTGGTTCCGGACACGGTATGGAAGGTTCTTCAAAGGTAGTTAGGGCTCAAGTAGTCCCATTTATTTACTTATTGGTCATATGGCCTTCAGCTATTCATGAACCTTTCTGGACCTTAATTTTCCTCATCTAGAAGGTTAAGATTGTGATCTTACCTATCTTCCCCTCAGAATCATTATAAATTAAAATTTTATAAGGTAACAAAAATGCTTTAAAAGCTGGATATGGTTTTGGATATGTTAATTATTTTCTAAGTCAAGACATAGATCTTCATGTCATTTTAAAGGAGAGCATATTGCACTCATCCCTGAGTTGACATAGCTGGTGGGAGATAGAAGGTAGAAAAGTACCTACTGGGCAAGATGAGAGCTCAGAAAATTATTGATTATGGTATTGATATTCACTAATGAATGTATCATTTAATGATTTGAATGAATGTTATTTTATCATTTTATTTATTTATTTATTTATTTATTTATTTATTTATTTATTTATTTATTGCAGTACTGGGGATTGAACTCAGGGGCATTCTATCTCTGAGCTATACCCCCAGCCCTATTTTTATTCTTTATTTTGAAACAGGGTCTCACTAAGTTGCAGAATGTCTCACTAGGTAGCTGAGACTGGCCGCGAACCCGGAACCTCCAATCTCAGCCTCCCAAATGCTGGGATTACAAGCATGCGCCACCACTCCCAGCTTATCATTTTAGTTTTATACTTTAATTATGCAAGTCTGAGTTACTCTTCTACTAGGATATCTTGATAGTATAATTGTTTTTTTGGATATTTTAGGTCATTTCTATCTGGAAAATTAAAAACAAGAAGACCTCCAAATATGTATTTCTTTAGCTGCAGTGTCTGCATGATTTTCATGATTGCCCTTTTTCATTTTCCTAAGTGGTGCTACAAGGGTCACTGCATGTGGAAGAATGCTAATCAACAAAAACAAGATGGCAATTGGGGCTCATGGACCAAATTTGGATCCTGTTCCCGGACATGTGGAACTGGTGTTCGCTTCAGAACACGCCAGTGCAATAATCCCATGTGAGTATGACCCCTATAATCATTATTTTTGGATAAATCAGGAAATACTTCCATATGATTTTATTAATTTTCTGTTTTACAAAGTGCATGAAAAACTGCAGGATGTGAAAACTAGTTTATAAGCTGGTGTCATTTTTGGATAAATCATCCTTTATCTTGCAAAGAGGAGTCAATGATGGAGAATCTTAAAAGAAGTATAGATTTTTTTAGAACATTGATGATTGAGAAAATTAAGGAACTGAGGAGAGAAAGTAGATCACTGCCCGCAGGACAGGGCACTGTATGGACTGTGAGACCTGCCTCAGTCACAAGGGAGCATTGGGAGGGAGCAGTACAACCACAAGCACACCCCCGGCAAGTAGGTACAATTGCTTCATAGTAGGGCAACAGAAAGATGGTGAGAGATGGCCAGGGAACTATTGGGGAGAAGGCATTCATTAATTCTTTCATTCATTCATTCATTCATTCATTCATTCATTCCCAAGACTAAATTTAGTCCCTATTGTGTGCTCAGCAAACATTATTTTCTGAAGAAAAACTAATGTATTAAACTTAGTACATTCTTCCTGCATAGGGTTGAACATGTGGGCAGCCCTTTCTTTTCATTTATGGTATCAGGATGTCTCTGAACATGTCTTTGATAAATACTGTTAGAGGCTACATTCCTGTCTTCACAGGAAGAGATGATGGTAGTATTAAAAAGTAGTAACAAAAATGGTGATAAGAGCTGTTGAGGTCCACTGTGAGCTAAGGTCTCATCTAAGTGCTATAAATACATTATCTCATTTAATCCTGACATATTTTCTATGGAGGATAGTATTACTATTTGCATTATACATAAGAGGAAACAGAGGCATAGAGCTGTGATCAGAGATTATTTGCATCACATTTCCATGTTTTATATGTGATATAAAATAGTTTTTTGTGAGCCGGGTGTGGTGGTGCACACTTATAATCCCAGTACTTGGGAGGCTGAGATAGGAGGATCACAGGTTTGAGGACAGCCTCAGCAAGTACTGAGATTCTCATCAACCTAGTGACACTGTTTCCAAATAAGAAATAAAATCAGGCTGGGGGTATTGCTCGAAGGTAGAATGTCTCTGAGTTCAATCCCCAGTTTCACACACACAATATATATATATAATTATATATAATATAAATATATAATTATATAAGTGTGCACCACCACACCCGGCTCACAAAAAACTATTTTATATCACATATAAAACATGGAAATGTGATGCAAATAATCTCTGATCACAGCTCTATGCCTCTGTTAAATATATATATATTTAATTACATATAAAATATATAATTATATATAGATATAATATATATAATTTTTTGCATTTCTATGCATGCTTTTTATTTCTTTCATATACTTTTGCCATGCATTTAAACTGAAAAGGTGATTTAAGCTGAGTTTTAGGGTCTTTCACCCTGTAGCAGGGAGAGAAGTGTGCTTTGGAAAGGGACAGGAATTAGGAAGTATGAGTTCATTCACTTTGTGCTGGCAGCTTGGAAACTCTGGCTTTCTGCCCTGGAGCCCTGTGTCTGCAAGCTTCAGTGGCTGGCTGGAAGCCAAACAGCCTTTTTAAATGTTGTCTTTTCTTTAGGCCCATCAATGGTGGTCAGGATTGTCCTGGTGTTAATTTTGAGTACCAGCTTTGTAATACAGAAGAATGCCAAAAACACTTTGAGGACTTCAGAGCACAGCAATGCCAGCAGCGTAACTCCCACTTTGAATACCAGAATACCAAGCACCACTGGTTGCCATATGAACATCCTGATTGTGAGTAGACTTCTGCTCCTCCCTGCTGTGTGGATGGTCACTTAGAGTCCAAGCTTTGCCAACGCTGCTGCCTTGGACTTTTGATCACTCCTCAGTAACTTAGGAACCATGGTGCTTCTCAGGGCAAGTCATCCTGGGTTTCCAAGAACAAGGCTAAGGTTCTTCCTCCTCTAGAGAGGGAGGAATTGTGGTGTTCAAAGTGCCTGGCAAACGGCCCTGTCACCATCTCTGGTGAAATGACCAGTTGGAAGTAAAGCCTGGGAGAGATGTTAGATTTCCTGATTTAGCTGAAATCCCTGTACTATGAAATGCTCATGGATTAGTGTGAGCTTTCTTTTTGGAACAACTAGAGGAAGAATCTAGTTACTTTACAACTGAGTCAGAACCAAGAAAAAGAACAGTATTTAATAACAAAAGATTCTTCATAACCTTTTAACCTTTGTGTTGTAAACTAGGTATTTAAAAATATACTCAGAAATACTCTTTTAATGTTTCACTTATTGAAATCTTGATTAAATTTCATATTTGGGTGAATAAGAAGAAATAGTTATATGAATATCATGTGATATAATACGCCACTGCATTTAGTTGAAAGCTCTGGAAGGAAAGATGAATGCATATGGGAATTCCTAATTGCAGTGCATTCAGTAGAAATGCATGGTCTTTATTTATTTTGGTGAAGTTAGTCATGTAAGTTATATTTAATTAATGATATCCCATATGAGGCAAAACATATGGTAGGTGATTGGGTCACCAAAGACAACCCCTTTCAGAGTTCTGAATTAAAGTTTAAGAGCTGTGGTGAAATCTAGGGTTGCAGTACAGCCTGTTTTGCTTGGGGCTGACCCAGGTTATACCTGTGGTCCTTGCTCAGTTGTTACTAGATCCCTTTTTCACTCTTAGCAGCATCCCAGGGTAGATAACAAACCGTTAACCACTCACATTAAAACAAACATGCCAAATACGCACATTGGCATCTTTGTACTCTTCTCTTCCTCCTTATTTTATTATTTATACGGTATTCCTTTTGTTTTCAGGAGCCCATATTGAAACTTTATATTTTAAAAATAAAAGAAACTATGCTGCTCAAACATTCTATCTTATGTAAATAGCTCATTTTATCCCCCCTCGGATGCAGCCAAGAAAAGATGCCACCTTTACTGTCAATCCAAAGAGACTGGAGATGCTGCGTACATGAAACAGCTGGTGCATGATGGAACACGCTGCTCTTACAAGGATCCTTACAGCATATGTGTGCGAGGAGAGTGCGTGGTGAGTTAGACTGCCTCCCACACTACACTGTGACTCCACCTTTACTATCTGCTGTATACATATTGCAATTTTATTTTCAACAGATTCTTACCTGTGAAGTGAGTCTGTGAAAAGGTCAGCAGATAAGCTAAATTTGGGAGAAATTCTTACTGAAATCAAGCTTTAGCCATTGGCAGAATCAAGATTCAAATAGATTTCCTACCAAATGTATTTTCTAAGGAACTAATAATGCCTCTAGGTTATGAATGGAACAATATGTTTGTTTTGAGTATTTTACTAGTAACAATCTACCATTAAATGCAAGATCTTTTGAAATGTAGTATTATTATCAGTAGTAGTAGTAGTAGTAGTAGTAGTAGTGTGTCATACTGGGAATTGGACCTGGGGTGCTCTAACTCTGAACTACATGCCCACCACCTTGTTTATTATTGTGAAACAGGGTCTCACTAAGTTGCCCAGGCTGGTGTCACTGGTGTCAAACCTGCAATCCTCCTGTCTCACTCTCCCAAATATTAGGGTTACAGGTGTGGGCTACCATACTCACCTCAGATATTTTTTTTTCAAAAAAACTCCAATGCTGAGTATATTTTGTCCTTTGAAAGATATACAAATCTCACCAGGCGTGGTGGTGCACGCTTGTAATCCCAGCATTTGGGAGGATAAGATCAGAGGATCCAGGTTCGTGGCTAGCCTCAGCTACCTAGTGAGGCCCTCTGCAACTTAGTGAGACCCTGTTTAAAAATAAAGAATAAAAAATAGGGCTGGGGGTATAGCTCGGAGGTAGAATGCCCCTGAGTTCAATCCCCAGTACTGCAAGAAAAAAAAAAAAAAGATATACAAATTTCTTACTTTCTACCTCTCTTACCTTTCAAGTAATGCTAAACTTAAACATTGAATTCCACATTAAAAGTTGCAGAGGAAAAAAAAAAGGTTTTTGTTCCATTTAATCTCTTACGTAATTTCTTGTTCATGTTCACAGTTAATAGGAACTGATTATTAGCTGCCACACTGCTCCTGACACCTATTTCATTTTCACTTTGGCAAAACTAGTGTGTAGATGCCTCAGAGCTGAAATATATTGTCTCTGAATGTAGATATCTTAGCCCATTTTGTGCCACCATAACAGAATACCACAGACTAGATAGATTACAAAGAAAAAATAATTTTTACTTTGATTCCAATAGCTGGGAAGACCAGGGGCACAGCACCAGCACTGGCTTGGCATGCACGAGGGCCTCATGCCGCGCCATCCCATGGCACAGAGTGGGAGGAGAGGAGAATACTCACACCAGAGAGAGCAAGGGGGAGTCCCTCTTATAACTGTCCTGACCCACTCCTCGGAGAACTTTAATTTGTTCATGAAAGCAAAGTCCTCATGACCTAATTATGTCTTATTAGGCCCTGCCTCCCCACACTGCTGCATTGGAAATTTTTATTTAAAATTTCTCAGTTTAAAAGTGAGCAACACGTGCTTTTTAAGGGGAGGTTTATAAACCATAGCCGTATAATATGCATCTTGTTCATCTTTTACCTCTCACAATATGTATTGCATTAATATAGATAGATATTCCTGTCCATTTTCATGTCCTGATACGTGAGTGCCAGGATGTATCATGTATCATTATCTTATACTGACTTCCTTTAAGGATCTGCCCCAGTCCAGAAAACTTTGAGTAATTCCCTGTTAATATGAAAATGTGAACTGTACCCAGCACTCAAGGCCCCACAGCCTGGGCTGTGCAGATCTTTCATTGTTCTTCTATTGTTGTGCAACACTCACCTTCCATTGACTTAAATGTGCGTTTAAATATTGACTTCTGAACCCACTTTCCACATCTAACTTCTGTGGCTCTATTTTAATTTCTCTGTGTCCTGAAATGCCTTTCTACTCCATATTCCTTCGGGATTCCATGAAAGGCTCCAGCACTTTGGTCTAACATCCTAACTAAAGATTGCACTAATGTACCACTCATATGACTATTCATCTTTATAAATATAAGTGCAATGAGGAAGAAGTCTAATGTTACTGTGTTTTTGTCTCCCTGACATTAGCTATAACGAGGCTCAATAAATGTTTGTTTGATGATTAAAACAATGTATGATAGAGAAAATTCTTTGAGACTGGGAAAATTTATCTTTATTACTGAGAATCTAAATTATCTGACTTCACACTAGTTCTTTAAATGATTGAGGTATGAAAAATGAGGCTACAATGAGTATGGTGCAGACTTGCTAACTGTGGGCTGTAACTAAACAAGTGGTCCGCCATACTCTGGGATGTTATTTTCAATTTGGTGCTTTTAATAGAAGCCACATTTTACATCTCTCCCCAGAAAGTGGGATGTGATAAAGAAATCGGCTCTAACAAGGTTGAGGATAAATGTGGTGTCTGTGGAGGAGATAATTCCCATTGTCGAACTGTGAAGGGGACATTTACCAGAACTCCCAGGAAGCTTGGTAAGATGAGGGTCCTCACAAATTAATATCCTTTTTATGATTTTTACTTTTTGAGACCACTTCTTTTAGGAATACAGAATTTTCTGAATAAATATGACCAAATTCTAGCTGATATTTTATTTTTATTCAAATTACTTTTTAAGTGACAATTAAATAGTTAAACTTTGATTTAAGTCATACTCCATAACATTCCTGAGAAAAATAACTAAATTTAGATAAGGAAAAAAGTTAATATTAATTATAGTAGTTAACTAAAAATTGTTTGCATTTTTAATAAAATGCAGATGTAATCAGAGTGAATGGTTATGTTGAACATAAGAAAAATTATAAAACTCTATAATCTTTTAAATGTTAAATTGTCACTTTTTTAAAAGTGAGAAATTTTATCATATTTGTAAATCTATCAATCTAGGATCAATATTTCACATTTTTAAAAAAATTATTCTAAACAAAATTGAGATACTATCAAAAAATAACCTGAGGTATAATTGCTTATTTGCATAAACTTTTGTGCTTGTTATACCTTCAATAACTTGGAGTTAGATGTACATTGAAGGTCCAAAAGGCAGATCAAAATGCTATCCTCATGTAGCATGTAAAAGTATTTGTAATTTCATAATGTTCATTGGAATTTTCATAAGAGTTTCAGTACATATGTTTATGAAATATTCTTGAGTTTGTAACAAGATTCAACAATACAATGAGGATTTATTGAGCAAATGCTTCTGGTAATTCAGCATATAATGATACATTTGAATGGTACTTTCTTGACAAGATTCCCTTGTATCTTCCAAAGCACAATCAATATGATATCTTACAGAATGACAGAACACAACACAAAACAAACACAAAGAAATTTGTTTTATGTTAAATAGAGTGTCATGATAGTAATATTTTATTTTATAGAAGAAAAGGTATAAAAAGTTAGTCTTCATCCAAATGGAATAATTCTCTTATTTTTGCTCTCATACTCTAGATACCTAACTCAAGCTGATTCCACACATATTAGTTTTTCTCTTTGACATATTTAGAATGACAGAGCTGTGTGATCATAATCATTTATCTTAGACATTCCTTTAGTTTATTGATGTCTTTGTGATTCCTATGTGATAAATTACCATGCTTTGTACTTTGAAAGTTGTTAAAAAGCAAATATTGGCATTTCTGAGTATATTGTTTTAATAAAACAAAGATTTAAAAATATATATATGGTTTAGGTAAAATCAAGTGTAATTTTCTCCATCTTGCTGTGAAATAATGAGCTCTGCTTGCTTTGTTGGCATTATATATTATTCTGTTTTGGATATAAAATAATTAATTTGCTTTATTTCCAGAGTGATTTAATGCAAGGAGGAAAAGTATTTTGTCATAATCATTCATTCTATATTATATGTAATATAAGATAGTGATACTGTTTTTCAGACACTGCAAAAATTATGCTAAACCTGTGAATGAAGGTCAAAGAACATGAGAAAATGTTCATCAGTTATACAGATTCAAACTGTTAAAAGATAATCCAACATCCATTTCTTTGTACTAATGTTATCACCATAGTAATTCAATAGACTAATTAACCTTTTCCAACAGGGAAACATTTAAGCAAGAGGTGCCATAAAGAATTCAAGTTGCTGGAAAATGAAATCTGCAAGTATTCGACTTCAAATCACTTACATCATTTTGCATTCATGCTTAGTCTTACTTTCATTGACTATTAAGTTTATTGGCATTAGCTGACTATGATAAATGCATTTTGACTCCAACATATAAAGTTAAACAACACATTTTGTATCTTATCAAATAAGACACATATACATTATATATATAGATCATGGCATAGTCAATGAAACAGCAAGACTTTGATAAACATGAAACCTCCACTAATTAAAGACATTCTATTTAAGGGAAGACAAGAGGCGCTTTCACTTTACCCAAAGGAGCTCGTAATATTTCTCTTGCTGAAACAAGAGAAGCTAAAAATGTACTGGGTAAGTTGTAGCAGACCGCAGGAAGACGGGCATCCATAAACAGCATCAAGCTGTTTTGCTGCACTTAGTATCTTAAGCATGTTACTTCTAGCCATGCCATACTCGGACAAACATGGGACATTTCGTGTGTTAGACCCACCTTCAGCTAAGGTGCTGAAACCCCTGGTCCCCAGCTGACCCATCCCATTTACTTACTTAGGACACTAATATTGTGGAGAAAGCTGGGTAAATCTACCAAGGGGTAAATATTAATTGTACATATGCAACTGACAAAAACATTGTTTTCCTGCTATCATCACCAATTGTGTATTCATAACTGAATTTTTGTCAATGTTCATCCTGTATTATTTGAATGTTTCATCATTTTTTTTAATGTACCGAAGGGGTAGGTTGCATGGCCTTCCTGTATTATTTTTTATGAAAACAGACACATTTTGGTGTCTTTATTTGATCTGTTACGGATTTATAGTTAAGATCTTAATTCTAAGTGATCTTAGGATAATTTTTAAGACATGACAATATCAAGGTTTGTCATACTTGACATTGATAGCATTTGTTTTTAAATCCCAAACCAACCACTGAAGCTAATTGATTTTATAATTCCTGGCTCAGAAGATTGACTTAGGATACATGTGAAGGCAATTTCTGATATAACTTGTATGAATTTAATTAAATGGTTTGGTCAAATATACAGCATGTATTTAAAAATATTCCCATCATAAAACTTGATAAAGCTTTAAAATTGATGATCATAAGAAAAATCAAAGCTACTCTCACTGATTTTTCTTTAGTAATTTCTATAGAACAAAGTGGGCTTTTAAATATGAAAATATTTCAATGAGAAATTTAGCTATTTACACTCAGGCTTTTGACAATAGGGAGGCAAATTAAATATCACAAGAAGTTCACTACCTAAGAACGTTCACTAAAAATCAGCCCCACTTAAAAAGCTATTTTAGAAAACTAGCATTGCATAGAAGCACATAGGAAAGTATGGTATTTGCCTGAATTACTATTGATATAATTCATAAGTCAACACAAGCATAAATGACCAGTAAGTTGGTAACAAGATTAATATTTCCCCCTCTTCAATAATAGTGATTAAAAAATAAACAATTTCCTCTAATTCCATGCAGGATGTCACAAAAGCTACCAATGCTCTGAAGTTAATTTTCTGAAACTGCTTGTTTCAGTTTATGGATGCCCTCTTCTGCATGCGGGAGCAATAAGGACGTAGTGCCTGACTAACCTTGGTTATTGCTTTTGTTTCCTTCTTTGCTTTCTCCAATATTTACTACACATGCCAAGGGTACCTTAAGATGTTTGATATACCCCCTGGGGCTAGACATGTGTTAATCCAAGAAGACGAGGCTTCCCCTCATGTTCTTGGTAAGTGTTTGTCTGCTGGTGCTGCGTTAACCTGCACTTAAACATTGAAATGTCAAAGAAATTGCATATATAGTTATATGTTTATGCATGTATATGTATGTGTATACATATATATGCAAGAATCAAAATTATAATTAAGTTTTGTGGGGGGTTTTGTCATTTCTTCCCAACTATTCTCACTTTAACATAAGAAATATCCAAAAGCAGAACTTTAATTTCAGGTAGAAATTGGGGTTAGTTCATAATCACATGAGGAAAAAATAATTTGGCAAGTTTATATTTGTTATGCATTGTTTACTCTGTACTGGGGAGTAAGAACAATATATAAATAAAATGTGCCAAATTAAGGAATAATCAGAAAAATTCATCATATTTATGTTGATGTCATACTGTATATCTTCTTATTTTTAATTCCACTTTGTTTTTTTTCCTTTTCTGTGTTTGTGGTACTGGGGATTGAACTCAGAGTCATTCTAATTCTTAGGTATGCCCCTAGCCCTATTTTATTTTTTGCTTTGAAATAAAGCCTTGCTAGATTGCTGAGTCTCACTAAGTTGCTAAGTCTAGCCTTGAACCTACCATATTTGTTTCAACCTCCCAAATGCTGAGATTACAGGCATGCATCACCACACCGGGCCCACATTTTAAGTTGACTGAAAATTCGCCATAGTCTTGGTAGTCTAATGTTAAATTTTCCTAATACCTGACATATGTTGGGTCTTGATTGGCACATGCAGATCTATTTGCATGGTTCATTATAATTGCCAAAAAGAATTATTTTGGGGGGAGAATCATATAGAAATATCTCTCTTTAAAGAAGTTTATAATTTAGATGTATATACAAGTGTAAATATCTTATTCTTTTACTTATTAAAACATAAGATTTCTGAAACTAAAGCATCATCTGTCTACTGAATGAATATTTGTAGCAAATTGCTTTTATTTCATGTTACTTAAAAACAATGAATTGTCTTGTTGTGGTGGTACATAGAATTGAGTTTTTAAATATTTAATTATATTCACTACTAGATGCCATACCCTCCTATCAGTCAGCCAGAGTTCTTTATTCAGTTTTTTAAATTCTTTATTTTTCATCCCAGAATTTAGGTTATTATCCTTAGAAAAATCAGACTAGTGTAAAAGCTTAAGATGAATAAGTGTATCTAGTTAAAATGACTCATGTTTTCCACACGTTTTCAGTAATAATAGTAGCTAATGTACTTTTGTTTAAGTTACTATTATATGCTGACACGTACCTCCAAAATTTAAAATTTCAGTTATTTAATTATATATACTTGACATTAAAAATTCTACCTGTCATCAGTAAGCAGGTTTTTCTAACTATATAAGTAGATGAGCTCGCCTTGGAATTTTACAATCATCAGAACTAAATTAGTCACCTGAAAATCAGTTATAATTATTTATCAACTTTAAAGAGATGTCCCATAAAGAAATCATTATGTTTTGTGCTACCCTAGCATAAATTGTTTACATTAATTATTGGAAAAGTATTATTTTCAAAACATTACTGGATTTCTGAGTTATTATTTAGGAGAAATGAGTTAGAAATATTTAACTCTTTGACAATGTTTTCAAATGAGAATATTTGCAAACATTACTTTTGCCTCTTTAGCCATCTTGCCATTGTTTTGACTGTTAGGAATGCTTCTGTAGAGTTCTGAATGCCTAATGAAGGAGGAATGTTGTTAGAACTAACATTCATTTCAATTGCCTAATACCAATAAAGAAACAATCACTGGTTTAAAAAGGGTGATATTGTGGATCTTCAACACTGCAACATGATGAAATAAAATATATGCTGGTTACTCATTTTCCTTCCTTTAGCTATTAAGAACCAGGCCACAGGCCACTACATTTTAAATGGTAAAGGGGAGGAAGCCAAGTCACGGACCTTCATAGATCTTGGTGTGGAGTGGGATTACAACATTGAAGATGACATTGAAACTCTTCACACTGATGGCCCCTTGCATGATCCTGTTATCGTTTTGGTATGTAGCATTATAGGTTATTCTGTAGCTGGATTAGTTTGCAATTGTATAATTAGTTTATCTTAAATGCTTCTATCTTGGACGTTGAATATTGATAGTTGCTTGTTTTTTATAATTATATTTGTCTCTCCCTACACATACATTCTTTGTACAGCATTGATCATGTAATTTTTGTCCTTAGTTCTTTTTATGTGGTAAATTACATTTATTAACTTGTGTTATGTTGAACCAGCCTTGCATCCCTGGAATGAAACAACTTGGTCATGATGTACATTTTTTTAAAATTTTATTGGTGCATTGTAATTGTACATCTTGATGAAGTTCAGGGTGGTAGAGGCTTATATGCACACAGCTCTCATTTAGCCCTCTCCCTGATCTCACCCTATTCCCTCCTTTTCATGCTCAGAATAGTGATTGATAAGTTTGTGTATGTACATCATGTTCACAGAGGTGTTTCCTTCTTTCCCATTCCCAGCTCAGTTAGGCCACCTTCTTTGCTCATCTAAGGTTTCTCCACTTTTGTCTAGAGTCTCTCCTATGTACCATTTTCTCCCTAACTTCTGCATATTAGGGAGAACATCCGACTTTTCACTTTTTGTGATTAATTTTACTTGGCAGAATGTTCTCCAGTTCCATCCACTTCCCTGAAAATGACATATTTTTGTTCTTTATGGCTGAGTAAAATTACATTGTGTATATGTCCCATAGTTTTGTAATCCATTCATCTGTTGATGGACATCTTGGCTGGTTCCATAGTTTGGCAATTGTGAATTGTGCAGCTATAAACATAGATATGCATGCATGACTCTGGTAGTTTGGTTTCCATTCTTTTGAGTAGATACCCAGGAGAGGTATCGCTGGGTCATATGGTAGATTTATTCCCACTCTTCTGAGAATCTTCCACACTGTTTTCCAAAGTGGTTGTACTAGCTTGCAATCCTACCAACAATGTATTAGAGTTCCTACTTCTCCACATCATTGCCATGATTTGTTGTTGTGTGTTTTTAATGATTACCATTCTAATTGGGGTTAGGTGAAATTTCAGGATAGTTTTGATATGCCTCTCTCTGATTGCTAATGATGTCGAACATTTTTTCATACATTTGTCATATGCATATCTTCTTTAGCGAAGTGTATTTAGTTCACTTGCCCATTTTTATATTGGTTATTTTTTTGGTGGTGAGTTTCTTGAGTTCTCTGTATATTGTAGATACAAGATAAACAAACCACTAGCTAACCTAACCAAAAGAAAGAATCAACCCAAATTACTGAAGTAAGAGATGAAAAAGGTGATATTACCAGAAACATCACAGAAATCCAGAGGATTATCAGAAACTACTTTGGAAAACTATACTCCAAAATGGAAAACATAGAAGAAATTGACAAATTTCTAGACACCTACAATCTTCCTAAATTGAATCAAGAAGATAGACAAAAGTTACACCAGCCAATAGCAATCAGGGATTGAAGTATCAATAAAGAGCCTACCATCAAAGAAAAGCCTATGTCTAGATAGTTTTCCAGGTGAATTTTATAAAACCTTTATAGAAGAGCTAGTGCTAATACGTCATTGTCTATTCCATGAAATAGAAAGAAACTGGACTCTCCCAAATACATTCTATGAAGCTAATATCACATTAATACCAAAACCAAAAAAAGACATCTCAAGAAAACTACAATTTTCTTGATGTGCTTTTTCAGGCTAATTGCTAGTATTTTTATTAAATTTTTTTGCATCTACATTCATCAAGGATGAATATAGTATGTAATTTTCTTTTCTTGAGGTAGCTTTATTCAGTTTTTGTATTAAGGTGATACTGGCTCCATAGAATAAGTTTGGAAGTATTTCAACCCTTCCTATTTAATGAAATAATCTGAGAAGCATTGTAATTGTATTATGAGCAACAAGACCACAAAGTCCTAAGACCATTAAGTCATGTCACACATAATTTGTGTCTTTCCATAATGTCACAAGGTTTATTCAACACTTAAAAGTTAAAGCATATAGGAACTTATCATGAAATTGTCTAAAATTAAGCAAGTTTGGATACTGGGTAGCTGTTTTGCCAAAGCAAATTAGCAGTGAATGAACATCAAACACACTTCACACCAGCAAATCTAACCATTTAGACTGAACAGATGTGTTAAACAACATACAAGTTCTATATACTTGAACTACTTAGTTATAAGCACTTGAAATACTTAGTTATAACAGTTTACTAACAAACAGGGAGTAGGGAATAAGGAACCAAGTCTAGGAATGGAAGAGAAAATTCAGGAGTTGGGCTTGGTATAAAACTGTTTGGAGATTCACTGATCCTTGCCCAGTGAGAAAAGGAGGACCTGAGCAAGTCACTGGATTGGAATCATACACATGGGCAAATGATTGTGGTATTAGCAAAGCTCAGTGCCCTGTTGGTAGGGATAACTGACCTATTATAGGGCTTTCTACAGATGATGCCAAGTGTCTAGCAATCATCCAGGCTTATCAAAACTTATCAGACTCCTTTTAGTAACCACAAATTTATTGATGTAAGTCCATCAGACATAAGAAGGCATTTTAGATCCAAAGGTCTGTTATCAACTGCAGCACAGGTATGCTAGTCTGGGACCTATGCTGACATATCCAGACAAGTTGTTTGAGTTCCTGAAATTGTTTTATATCCCATGCTTCATACAGATGCTGTAGAATTTATCGGGGAGTCCATCTGGTCCTGGATTTTTCTTTATTGGAAGGCTCTTTATTGCTGTTTCAATCTCTTTGCTTGCTATTCATCTCTAGGTTTTCTATCCTTTTGGTTTAACTTAGATAAGTTATGTGTGTCTAGAAAATTGTCAATTTGTCTAGGTTTTCCAGTTTTTTGGAGTATATTTTAAAAAAATAAGCCTCTGAATTTCCATTCTGAGTTTTACCTCCTTTTTCATCTCTTATTTTTAGTAATTTGGGTTAATTCTCTTTATTTGCATTAAGTGGTTAAAGGTTTGTCAGTCTTTTCAATAAAACTCTTTATTGATTTTGTAATTATTTTATTCTCTATTTTATTGGTTTCTGCTCTGATTTTAATTATTTCCTGCCTTGAGATGCATCATTGTTTAGAGTCTTTGTTTTTCTTATGTAAGTGCTCGATGCTGTAAATTTGCCTCTTAAATCACCTTCATAGTGTCCCAGAGATTTTGGTAATTTGTTTCTCTATTTCATTTGATACTGGCAATTTTTTAAATTTCTCCTCTTTTCTATGATCCAGTCCTCATTCAAAAGTGTATCACTCAGTCTGCGTGTATTTATGTAATTTCTTTTTTTTATATATTTTATCTTATTTTTTAATTGGTGCACTATAATCATACATCTTTGTTAGGTACAAGCTGAAAAAGGCATACATGCACACATTTCTCATTTAATCCTTCCCCAATTCCTGCCCCATTCCCTCGCTCCCCCCTTCCTTCCCAAGTTCAGTTTAGTGATTGACCTTGATGTGTTCATGAAAGTACATCATGCTCATTAGGGTGGCCCTCCTCCCTCCATCACCTTTTGTTAAGTCAAATTCTTTGCTCATCTAAGGTTTCTCCTTCCTCTGGAGTTCCTCTTATGTCCCTTTTTCTCTATAGCTTCCACATATTAGGGAGAGCATTAGATTTTTTACTTTTTGTGACTGACTAATCTCACTTAACATGTTTTCTAGTTCCATCCATTTCCCTGCAAAGACCATGATTTTGTTCTTTATGGCTGAGTAAAATTCCATTGTGTACATATCCCATAGTTTTGTAATCCATCCATCTGTTGGACATCTTGACTGGCTCCAGTTTGGCAATTGTGAATTGTGCAGGTATAAACATAGATACACATGCATTGGTCTGATAGTTTGGTTTCCATTCTTTTGGGTAGATACCCAGAAGTGGTATTGCTGGATCATATGGTTATTTATGTAATTTCTCTGGATTTTCCTACTGTGGATTTTTACTTTCAGTCCATTATGATCTGAAAATATGCAAGGAATTACATTTTTTTTAATTTGCTGGTACTTGCTTTGTGGAATAGAGTATGATCAGTTTTGGAGAACCTTCTCATTGTGTTATGCTTGTAAAGTTCAGTGAGGATTTGGTTTTTCACCAAATCTGGGTAGATTTTCATTATGTAAGGTTAGTTACTCACCAACCCATCTCTTCTACTCATGGGACTCATTTATATGCATGTTGAATCAATTGAAATTATTCTATAATATTTTTTAAATGTTTTTCAGATTATTTATATTTAGTTCTGTTCAAGTTCACTATCTCTTAATGTGACCTCCGATCTGTGCTTGATTCTACATAGGAAATTTTTTAATGTCAGTACTTCTCTTTCCTAGTATTTTCATTTCATCTCTCTCTTTTGATAATTTCCACATATGTGCTCATTATGCATAACTTATACTTTAAGTTCTGAATCCTCATGATTTTGGCTAATTTTTTTTTCTTAGTAAGGGTCAAATTTTCCTGATTATGATTTTTAAAAATTTTCCTATTGGACATTATAGATTATAAATTGCGAGGTATATACCTTTGTTCAGCAGGCACTTAAGTTTTTGCCAGATCCTCCTGATACTTCGAGGCCTAATTTTATTCCTCATTTAGGATTGATTTGTTTCAATTTTGTCCCTTTTTGTGCTAAGTATTTTAATTGGTGTATTATGCTTATACCTAATGGCATTCATTGTTATAGTTTTGCATACACATACATACTTTGGTCAATTTCATTCCCCATGCCTTTTAGGGGCTCTAATTGAATATCTCATGTTAGTGAGGCCTCTTCACTCTGCTGGATACAATCTCCTATGACGCTTAGCCATGCTTGCCCTCTGGTACCTTTGTCCCATTCTTTGTTAGAGTATATGGCATTTGTACCTGGGTATCACAGACCAACCCTCAGCTAAGGACCTGAGAAGCTTCTAGACCATTCTTCAGTACAGCATCTCTTCTCTAGGACCTGCTGCTCTATGAGTTCTGATCTCTGTCTCTTCATTTTAGTGAGTCTGCTGGGCGTGGCTCATCCCTGTCAAGGTTCACATTTGACCACTATCAGGAAGCAAGACCAAGCTTTTTTCTCTTCTCACAGGGACTATTGTTCTTTGCCATATTATACATTCCCCCCTCCCTCAAAAAAACAAAAACAAAACAAAACAAAACCCTCCCTCAGATAGTCTGTCTAGTTTTATAGTTTTTAATATCAGGAAGGCAACTCTATTACTCCTTCATGGATGAAAGTAAAAGCATTTACTTGATTCAAAATGTGTAATGAGAGTCTGTATACAACGTCAATTAGATTTTCTATTTTTTTAACCTAAAACAAAATTTGCCCACTCAGTTTATTTATATGTGCGTGTATCTACATATAAATATATATACACATATATGAATATAAATGTATATGCTTTTATTGGTCCGCTATAGTCTCACATTATAATGTAGTTCAGAGTGATAATGACATACATGCACATAGCACTTGGTGAGCTTCCCCCCAGCTCTCTCTCCATTCCAACCCCTTTCTCATATATGATATTGAGATTGGCATTGCGATTCTTACATACTGCATAACATCAATGGAAGTGTTGCCTCCATTAATTCTCCCTCCTCTCACCCCCTCTCCTAGAACCCTTCCCTCCACTAGTGTTTCTGCTCTATTATCTGAAATCCCTCTGTTTTCTTGATTACTCCCTATCTTACACATAGGAGAGAAAGCATATGACTTTTTACTTTTTGTAACTGGCTAAATTCACTTAGTGTTCTCCTGGTCCATCCATTTTCCTGCAATGACAAAATTTTGTTCTTTATTGCTGATTATAATTCCATTGTGTGTATATTCTATAATCCATTAATTTATTGATGGACACTGAAGTTGGTTCCATTATTTGGCTATTGTGAACTGTGATAAATATGTATATGCATGTATTACTAATATTCTGATTTCAGTCCCTTTGGAAAGACATCTAGGAGTAGTATAGCTGGATCATATAGTGGATTCATTCCCAGTTTTTAAGAATCTCCACATTGATTTCTACAGTGGTTGCAGTAATTTGCAATCCCACCAACAGTGTAGAAGAGTTCCTGTTTCCCCACATCCTCACCAACAGTTACTATTGTTTGACTTGATGATTGCCTTCTGATTGGGTTAGATGAAATCTTGGTGTGGTTTCGATTTGCATTTCTCCGATTGCTAATGATGTTGAACATTTTTTTCATATATGTATTAGCCATTTATATTTCTTTTGTGAAGTATATGTTTAGTTTAGTTGTCCATTTCTTGATTGGGTTATTTGTCTTTTTAGTGTTAAATTTTAAGTTCTTTTTATATTCTGAATATTAGTCCTTTCTCAGAGGAATATCTTTCAAAGATCTTCCCCTATTCTGTAGGTTCTCTTTAGAATCTTGATGGTTTTCTTCGCCAAAGCCCACTCAATTTTAAATGTTTTTTCCTTTGAAAATTATTTCCCTTTTGAAATGTCTGTTTAAATCTTTTGCCCATTGTTAAAGTCAGTTTTCTCCTGTTTGAATGTTGAGAGTCCTTTATCTTGGATAAGTCCCCTACAAAATACGCCATTTGTAATTTTTTTCTAGTCCACAACTTCTATTTTCTTTCCTTAGCTTTACGGAAGTCCAGTTTGTCATTACTTTTTTTTCTTTTGTAGATTGAGATTTTGGAGTTATGGAAGAATTTTTTCACCTAATGCAAACATTTTCTTCTACTTTTTTATTTTTGTACAAGTTTTATAGCTTTAAATTTTACATTTAGGTTTATGAACTATTTGGTGTTAATTTTGTATAAAATGTTAGGTTCTTAAGTTTTGCCTTTAGATGTAAATATTGTCTATTACACACAACAAAGTACCCCAAACATAGTAGCTAAACACGAGCAACATTTATCCCCCATTACCTGTTGTGTATCTGAATGCAGCTTACCTAGTTGTAGCCCAAGGAATCTCCTGAGGTTGCTGTTAGCTGTGGCTAGAGTCAGCTGAAGACTTGACCAGGGTGACTGTGCTTCTAATCTTTTCTCTGTGGTGGTGGGCAGACCTCGTTTCCTCTCTACGGGCTGTATAAGTGTCTTTACAATATGGCCCTTCCCCTAGAGGATGTAATACAAGTGACAGAGAAAGTGAGACAGCACAACCAAGGTGGAAATCACCCTCCTTTGATCTTGGACATACTTTTCAAATCAATATAATGTCCAATTTTCTTTTTTAAAGATTGCTTTTTCACTATTCATTTTCCTTTTCATTTTTGTCAAATTGTCTATATTTAAGTGGCTCTATTTCTGGACTCTCATTCTGTTCCATAGGTTAGATAAGTTTATAGAAAAAGTATAAACTGTTCAGAACTCTATTTAGATTATTCTAAATTCAAATGGAGACCAGAAGCTCTATCAACATGGGCTATGTCATCATATCCCTGATCTTTGACCACCATGATAGCCTGCTTCAAGGCTTTGTGCACTGATTGTATGACCACAGGAAAGGGTAGGCTGGAGAGTTGCAGCTAGAAGGGGGTTATGGATGATAGTGTTCTACCATCATGACTATCCGGACTGAAAGAATTAGATACTTGGCTAGTCAGAGTTGGTATTGACCTTTAATGCTGTTTTAAAATCAAAGACAGAACCAGAGAAAATGGTACATGCCTACAATCCCAGTAGTTGAAAGGCTGAGATAGGAAGATTGCAGGTTCATAGCCAGCCTCAACTTAGTGAGGCCCTGTTTTGAAATAAAATAGGGCTGGGGATGTAGCTCAGAGGTAGAACATGCCTGGATTCAATCCCTGGTACCACAAACAAAAGACTAAGGAAAGTGAACCCTAAAGAACCAGATCCCAGTGGGTTTAACATAACTTGGTTTCTAAAACAAAAGCTGTTTTTTTAAAGTTCAGTTTAAAATACAATGAATTATACATATTTATCCCTTTGTATAATTGGTTCAATCTATAAAAGGTAAATTAAATAATTAAAGGTAAATAAAAATAAATTAAAACATTCTTTTTTAAAAAAAAAGACTATCATAGACAAAATGAAAAGGCAAATAACAAAATATTTTCAATTCTTATGAAAAATGATTAAAATCTTTAGTACAGATTTAGAGAAGGAAAATACATATAACAATAAAAAGAGGACCACCAGTCATGCAGTACACCGTAGGCAAGATATGAGTAATAAACTTATGGAAATTAAACTTTACTAGTAGCCTGGTGTGGTAGTGCATGCCTGTAATCTGAGTACTTGGGAAGCTGAGACAGGAGGATCTCAGGTTTGTGGCCAGCCTCAGCAATAGAAAGGCCCTTTGAAACTTAGTAAGACCTTGTTTCAAAATAAAATAAAATAGGGCTGTGGGTGTAGCTCAGAGGTAGAATGCCCCAGGTTCAATCTTTAGCAACACAAAAATAAATAAAAAAGCCTGGTGTGGTGGCACATGCCTGTAATCCTAGTAATAGGGAGTCTGAGACAGGAGGCTCACAGGTTTGAGGATAGCCTCCGCAATATAGCAAGACTCTCAGAAACCAGTTAAGACCCTGATTCAAAACAAAAAAAATAATAATAAAGAAGGCTGGGGACATAGCTCAAAGGTAGAATGCCCTTGGATTCAAATCTTCGGTATTAAAAAAAAAAAGTATATAAAGACTATTTGTACTGTTTAGCCTACTAAGGAAAACAAACCAGAAATCTCCATAGAAGTTGTAGCAGTTGAGATAACAACCCCCCCCCCCCCAGGGATCACAATAAAAGTTTATTTCGATTGCAGCTTATATACAGTTCTAAGGTTAATCAAGAATCACATGCTTCTTTTCTTGAGCCTTTATCTCAGCAAAGTCTTTAAGCTATATTGCTTCACATTCCAAATTAGCAAAAAGCATACCTATGTAAATTGCCATATGCCTCATATATTCCTGTAACCACCCTATGTTAATGTCAGAGCTCTGGAGCCCACACCCTAGGACAGATTAATCCTAAATGAGCACAGCTGCAAGGACAAGAGGTCATTAGGAAAGGAAGAGAGCTAGTTTTCTATTTATGTAAATACTTATTAATAATAAATGTTTAAGTAATATATGCTTTTAGGATTAAAGACTATGCTGACACTTAAAACCATGTTTTCTAAGAATATGTACTATCTTGGAAAGATACATACATGACATTTTGAGATAAGCAAGTCCAGAAATGTACTATATCTGCATATACACACTGCAAATATTCTAAGGATATATCCCAAAACAATGAAAGTGACTTATTTTCTTGGGTTCTATAGAATTATGATGGTTTTTATTCATATTTTTATATAATGTATATTTTCTGGACAGAGCATTATTATCATTATAACAAAAGATTTCATTTTAAAGAACAACTTTAAAATACTGAGATGGTATAATTTAAGGAAATCTATAGTTAATCTTAAAGTTACTTTTAAAATATGAACTTTTACTCCTCAGGGTATGCATTTTTAAATATTTTTATGTTCAAAGTTGTATACATTTCTATTTCTTAAACAGTGCACACTTGTACTTGATAGAAACCAAAATAATTTTAGAAACTATTTGAAAGTTTTCCAGCTTCAATAAGAATATTCTGAAATATTTGTGAATTTTAAAATTTAAAACTAAGTTGATTTGCATATGGACTTCATGTGCATAGATTATACCTCAGGAGAATGATACCCGCTCTAGCCTGACATATAAGTACATCATCCATGAAGACTCTGTCCCTACAATCAACAGCAACAACGTCATCCAGGAAGAATTAGATACTTTCGAGTGGGCCTTGAAGAGCTGGTCTCAGTGTTCCAAACCCTGTGGAGGAGGTAATGATCAAACACATTCATTACACTCAAATGTAATTCATACAAAAGCCAATCTTCTCCTCTAAGGAATCTTTCTCACTGATGCTGAAATCTCAGAAACACCAAACATAACAAGCAAGATTTAAATACAGGACATTGTTACTAAAATATCAAAATCAGGAGATCTTTTCATAATAATGGTAGATCCCAAAGCTCTTGTTCTCTCTCCAGTGACCTCTGTGTTCACCATAGTGGTTCTTAATCACTTTACTCTTCCACAGTTCCCTCTGATACAGTGTACTCTGGTGATCATCCTTCTTCCCCACTTGTACTTCCCATATCTAAACATTTATTTTTATTAGAATAAAGAATAAGTTAGATATGACTATATAACTAATCATGCTATTTGGAGCCAGCTGCTGTTCTGAATGTTTTATGTGTCAATGTATGAATACTCACAATAACGCTATTGTGATTGGTGCTATATTTTTCTTTCTTTCATACTGATAGTGACACTGAAGAACAGGTAAGGTAAGTAATTTGCCCAAGATCATAGGATTCAAACCCAGGTATCCTGGCTTCTGTGTCCTTTTCCTCACTACCTTTTGCTTTCTTAAGAGTAAATCCGTTAAGTTAAAACCAGCATTTCTCCATCTAGTTCTGAACAACTGCTTGTGCATCAGGACAGCTCAGACACAATCTAATCAGTAGTCAGGAGAAGCTGAAGGGCTGACATAAAAATGATAGCAAATAATTGAGAATAAAAAAAGTTTGCATAAATAATTTATTTTATAATTTAAAACTCAAGAATGTATTTCTAAAGTGTTTCTGGAGAGAACATAAAATGTTTTCAATTATTAAGAATGACACTTTATCCATTACAAGATGCTTATTTGATTTGGATCTTCCCTCTGCTGACATTCAACATCTGTGTGGTCATAAGATTTGTCGGAAAGATCTCCCTCTTAAAGTGTACCACATCTGTTCTTCCTCTCCAGGCTTCCTTTGCTGCTTTGGAAGGGAAGATGCATACAGAAGCATCTTACCTAGTTAACTGACTTTCTTCTCTCTAGCATAATTTTTTAAAACTAATAAGTGGAATTATAATATTTTCCTGATTAAAATCCTCATTCTAATGTGCTTCCCTGAAGATACAACATCATTTAAGTAGTATTCTTGCCAAAAGTGAATACCCTAAATCTTATCATTGGGAAACAAACCCAAATTATGGGACATGTTACAAGACAGCTGGCTTATACATTTCAAAAGTATTAAATTGATGTGAAATAAAAAATTGGGGGGATTTCAGAAATTATTCCTGATTGATGGAAGCTAAAGAGACATGAGAGCTAAACATAGCACATGATCCTTGACAGGAAAAGCATTGCTGTAGAGAACATTATAAGGCCAGTTGACAGATTTTTAATATATGGTTTGTATGTTAGATAATGAAATTAGCAGGGTACGGTTGCACATACCGGTAGCCCAGTACTTGGGAGGCTGTGACAAGAGGATCACAGGTTGGAGGTAGCCTTAGCAGGCCCTGTTTCAGAATAAAAAGGGATGGGGGCATAGCTCAGCGTTAAAATGCCCCTGGGTTCAATCCTTATTACCAAAAAGAAAACAAAATGATGAAATTATATGTTAGATTTCATAATTTTAAAAATAATATTGTAGCTATATAAGAGAATATACTTCTTATGACTCGTGTGATGAAGTAGTTAGGAGTGAAGGATCAAAATATATAAAACTAATAGTTTAATAAGTTATGTATATAGTACTATATATATGTTCCATATACATACATACATATATTTATATATGTGTATGTATATTCATGTATATGAAGGATCAAAATATCTACAATTTTCTAAGTTTAATAAAAGTTATACATGTAGTACTATATATATATATGCTTTCTCTATATAAATATATATACACATACCCACATGTACTGTGGTGACAAGGAAACAAAAGATCAATACGAATGCAAGGCGTACAAATATTGTGCCTTCCTTGTAGGTTTTTTTTTTTTTTTGTAGGCTTAATTTTTTTAAAAAATCATATAATTTTGTTTTGCAAATGACAAATGTTGCAGACTTCTTTCAGTTTTTCCCTGTGACCTTCAGAGGGAAATTCCAAATACTTGTCTGGTGCTCAAAACTTTTGAGATCTGATCCTTTCTTCTCTCCTGCTTCTTCACACTTGAGACCTCAGCCATCAGAAGCGCCTGCTTTTCTAATGGTGCTTTCCTTCCTTTACGCCAGTGCAACATGAACTTGAAGATTCTATGCAAGGAAGTGCTAATGTGTAGGCTAGGCTTTCCCTCCCCCAGCCAAGCTAGAGGCATTCCCTTTGTGTTCCTTTGGTGCCCTCTGCAGAAAGCTATTCACATAGCTCTATAAAAACCTCTCCTACTAGATTATCGTTGATTTTCCTGTATCTCACACTAGACTGTGTATTTTCAGAGTCTAGTTCTTTAGCCAGTGCACAGTTGCTGTTTCATAATTGGTAGTATTAAACATAGGCTTTGAAAAGATAAGTGTTTTTTCCACTTTAAAGTAATAGAACCAAACAGCAGTGCCTTGCTTACTGTTTGAAGTCAAATTTTTAGTAAAATGATGAGTGTATGAATATTTAAATATATAGTAGCATGAATAAGTGGTTAAACTCAAACTTACTTTCTTTTCCAGGTTTCCAGTATACTAAATATGGATGCCGCAGGAAAAGTGATAATAAAATGGTTCATCGTAGCTTCTGTGAGGCTAATAAAAAGCCAAAACCTATTAGACGGATGTGCAATATTCAAGAGTGTACACACCCGCTGTAAGTGTCTGTTTTAACAGTCATATCCTGATGTCAAAAAAGGGGTTTAAATATCCAATTCTTTTTACTTTTAATTTTGTTTTAGTCAAACCTTTACTTGTACCTGGTTTAGTCAAATTATTTCATGGGGGTTTTTATAAAGCTGTGTGTCCCTGCCTTATACTATATTTTTGTTCTTAAAGTACAATAGCTTTTAGCTGCTATCTCTCTTGCTATTTAACAATTGTTTCTATTCCTTGTCTTTAGGTGGAAGATTTAGATATTACATATTGAATTTCCACCATGGAATGTGGAAGTTTCTTAACAATACCCATAGATTATACTTATTCCTTCCTCAATACTTCCAAAATATATCTTACATTGACATTAATATTCAGGGCTCATATCTTAACACTTATTTCTCCTAATAACTCAGTAATAAAGCATGCTCTATTTCCTTTCTTGTAAAACTTTGTTTCTGCTAGAGTTAATGAAAGCCTTATTTTTACATCTGGTTTTCACTATTTCATGCTTAAGCTCTCGGTTATCAATCCATACTGATACTAAGCACTCGATTATCCTGTACCTTTCATCTTCACTGAGAGTAGAGTTCTGTCTCCAGCCTGAACTTACACCTAGCTTGCATCTGGGTATTCCCACTGCCGCTCTTTTGCATGGCTTCTCCTTTCCTATATTAGTTGTCTTCTCATCTCTTGGTTCATTCTTCCTAGTGGCAGGTTCGATTATTTGGAAACTTCAGGAAAAAAGCATATACCAGAAAGCATGTATAAGAAAATTTTACATAATAATCTCTTAAAATGTATAGCAAAACTGTATAAGATTATAAAAGATGCCATTCTTCTCACCTTTGATCATTTGGAGACATACACATACACATACATTTCTAAACTATATTTTCCCTCAGAAATAATGGTTCACTATTTGCTAACCTCTAATTTTGCTGTTGAAAAATTACTTGTTCTGATGATCAGTTCTGTCTGGGTGACCTGTTTGTCTTTCAAAGCTTGTAGGATATTTGTTTCCCCAGTATCCTGAAGTTTCACAGTAATGAAATTGTCATGGTAGTCATATTTTGCATCCATTGTGTTGTGTACTTTTAGATTTTTTAATTGACAAGTAATAATCATATATATTACCAACATAATATTTTGATATGGAATGATCAAATAAAACTAACAGCTGGGCGTGGGGGCGCACGCTTGTAATCCCAGCATTTGGGAC
This sequence comes from Graphiurus murinus, assembly GCA_004027655.1. NCBI lineage: Eukaryota > Metazoa > Chordata > Mammalia > Rodentia > Gliridae > Graphiurus > Graphiurus murinus. The sequence continues at coordinate 76,632 of PVLC010002896.1, forward strand.
GCTGAAATCGGAGGATCCGGATTCAAGGCCAGCCTCAGCTATCTAGTGAGGCACTCTGCAACTTAGTGAGACCCGGTTTCAAAATAAAGAATAAAAAATAGGGCTGGGGGTATAGCTCGGAGGTAGAATGCCCCTGAGTTCCATCCCCAGTACCACAAAAAAAAAAAACCCTAACATATCATCCACTTTATATAGTTGTCACTTTTGTGGTAAACACTTTAAAAATCTGCTGTTAGAGATTTTGAAATACATATTACATTATTATATAGTCACCATACTGTGCAATAGATCTTTAAACCTTAGTCCTAGTAAATGAATCTTTGTATCCTTTGACCAACATCTCCCCATTCTCTTCTGTTCCCCCTTCCCATTCCCTGGTAACCACCATTCTACTCCATTTCTATGAGTTAAGTGAACTTTAGATTCCACATGTAAGTGAGATCATGCAACATTTGTCTTCTTTGTACCTGGCTTGTTTACTTAATAATGTCCTCCAGGTTTTCTAGTGTTGTTGCAAATGACTTTTATACACTTTTAAAAATATAGAATCAGTTTTTGTAGGCTGATTTTTTTTTTGAAAAATTTCCTCTGCTTTTCAACGTACGTTCTTTCTGCAGAGTTGTAGTTCAGATTTTTGTTTGTTGTTCCACTTATTGATACGATAGCAAAGTTGAAAAACTCAGTATCTGAGTTCTGTTTTGTTTAGCAATTATTCATTTCTTGAGACATTTGATTCTTACCTCAGAGTAAGAATGTTCTTATCACTTTTAGGTTATTAAGTATTTTTTCCTTTTTCATGATTTCTTTTGAGCCTCCCCCCCCCAATCTGGTTAATGAGTAAGTATGCAATTGAGACATACTATTTGACCTTTCCATACATACGAACTATTAAAATATAACCAGGCTAATACATTGGCACTCTTTTGTATTCAGTTTAAAACTGCCTTCATCTGTCAAACTGGCAGTAGAATATATTATGGCAACTAGATTAAGGAATTTTGCTCAATTTTGAAGATCTCAATAGTGGGTTTAAAGATAAGTATTATACATTAAGTGCATTTTATAGATATCAACTCCAGGTTGCCAGGTGGAATCAATAACCAGTCTTTTGGGAATCAGTAACTATGTATAATGGAGAACTGTCCAAAACCACAGCTGATGTGCAGAGTGCTGTGACACTGACACTAGAATTTGGGAATGTTCCATAGGAAATCATCTTGAGAAGGTCTCGTTGGGAAACATTTCTGTCAGGCGCGTTCATGGGAGAGTCTGTACCCAGCCCTAGGTGCACATGGCCTTCACCTTTATATCAAACCTAGTTAGGGCCAATAAAAACAGAACTGAAATATCTAAACAGAAAAGATATGTTATTCATGTTAAGAACTGTTGAAATTATAGCAGTCTATTCAGCTGGAATATTAAAACATGAGTAAGCGGTCAACTATCAAAAAACAAAATTCATTTGTCTTACTAAGCATCAAATGGATTCCTTCTTCTATTCACTTTCACACCATTAGGCAACAAGGCTCAGAATTACCTGGTACTGCTTTCAAAAACCACCCTCATGCCTGAATTTAAGTGAGTAATCTGAAAGTAGAGTCTCAGAAACCATTTGTGTAAGCTGAGTGTAATGATGCATGCCTGTAATCCCAGAACTTGGGAGGCTGAGACAGGGGGATCACAAGTTGGAGGGCAGCCTCAGAAACTTAGTGAGATCCTGTTTCCAAATAAAAAATGGATCATTTTTCAGGAAATAAAGTTTAAGTCATTAACAAGCAGAACAAATAGATTAAAAAGCAAAGTGTTGGTCCTGTGGTTAGAAAGGTGACATCATTTCCTGACTGCAGTGTGCCCCACTAAGTTGCAAGTCACACAGGAAGAGTAAAGAAGTAGGCTTTGCATTGTGGGAATGTGCACATCCTCCATCCAGGTGACAGTGTCCAATCTGAACCCCCTTCCCACAGCTGGGTAGCAGAAGAGTGGGAGCACTGCACCAGAACCTGTGGCACCTCCGGCTACCAGCTCCGCACTGTACGCTGCCTTCAACCCCTCCATGACGGCACCAACCGCTCTGTGCACACCAAGTACTGCGTGGGGGACCGACCTGAGAGCCGCAGGCCCTGCAACAGAGTGCCCTGCCCCGCCCAGTGGAAAACAGGGCCCTGGAATGAGGTGGGTGTATGAAGTTGGTGTGTGTCAACACATGCAGAATATTTTAACTTGGCTTAAACCCCAGGTAGACTGTGTGTGACCTGAGAAACTGGCACATATTGCAATCACCTGGAGGTATTAGGAAACACACTTTAAAAAGTACTTGAACACAGGGTGTGATGGTGCATACTTGTAATCCTAGTGCTTCTTCAGAGGCACAGGAGGATCACAGGTTGATGTCCAGCCTCAGCTACTTAGTGAGGCCCTCCGTAACTCAGAACCCGTTTCAAAAATAATAAAAAATAGGGTTGGGGGTGTAGCGTAGAGGTAGAATGTCTCTAGGTTCAATCCTCAGTACTGTTAAAAAAAAAAAAAAAGTACTTGCCATTAAGATTAGTTAGTAGGTACAAACTGTGTGAGGTGTTTTGTGACACAGAAGCTTCTATAAGGTTACTGATCTTCTATTTGAGAACTTTGCTGACTTCCCTAGTTGTACATGGTAAATTCCCAACCACTGAAGATAGGGCTGTGCTCCACTTGGTACCACCCTAACTCTTCGTATCCTATCCAGCTCTCTTTCCCTGTTTGAGTAAACTTCTTTCTCTTCCAAAACTGGCTGGTTCTTCCCCCTCCACTGAGGCTCATCACCACAGTCCAAATCCCACCTTCCTGGTGGTGGGTGCCTTTCTTAGAGTCCCCCCTCTGCATTCAGAAGGCAGTACAGCTCACCTTGAGCATGCTGGTTCTGGCAGAGCATTGTGAGTCCTGTCTTTGAGTATGTGCTTGCCCATACTCCACACATAACTCAAAATCATTGTCTTCCCCAGGACCCAGCCAGTACCTGCTGTATGGTTATATTTGTTTGGTGACTGGTTGACTCATTGTTGCAATGCCTATTTGGTATTCCTAAAATCTCAAGGAATCAAGAGGCCATGGGAAGAGAATTTATAGGAGCAAAGGGGATCATAAAGCAGATAGAGAGCCGGAAGACATGAAGACTAGGAACAGGCAAAAGCCACCCACTCAGAACAATGAAGATAACTCATGCCCTGTTCTTCCACAGAGACCTGGAACAAAGGCTCTCCTCCCCAACTCTTATGTAGACCAATAGCATGGAAGTTTCTGGGCTTAGCTTTACAGCAGTAAGCCCTTTCACTCGAAAAATACATGTATGAAAATACAGCAAGAGTTGCTCCAGAGAGGGAATGAAGCAAGGTAGTTTGTCAGCAAATTCTAGGATCCATGAGAAAGATAAGAGTGGGGAGTTCATCACCATGACTAGCTCCCCCCACACAGCAGACATGAATACCAAATCACCATGGCTTCTCTCATGCAGCATGCTTAGTGCTTTGGCTTTGCACACCTGCCTCCTTTGCCTTTAGTTCATCCCATAACAACCCTGCAGCAGTTATCATCATAGCTATTCAGATGAGGAAGCTGAGTCTCTTGGAGAAAAAGAAATGCCCCCCAGCTGGTAAGTGATGGATCCAATGTAGAAACCCAGGATTATCTGTTTTCTAAACCCCTGGGGCATTGCTTCAATAAAGAGAACTCTGGAGCTGAGGGGAATGTGCACCTGGGCACCTGTGAGCACTCTAATTGCAGCCTTTGTTTCTATAGTGTTCTGTGACCTGCGGAGAGGGGACTGAGGTGAGGCAGGTCCTCTGCAGGGCTGGAGACCACTGTGACGGTGAAAAGCCTGAGTCTGTCAGAGCCTGCCAGCTGCCACCCTGTAATGGTAGGTGTGATGTTGCTCTCCTAATGTTCCACGTCCCTAAAAGCAGAATTCTCTCTCAGCGTAAGCTCTGGAATTTATATGCTTAGTGAGGAATAACCTAAGAAAAACATCCCTTAAAAATTAGTCTGAGAACACTATTTGGGGTAGTATCCCAAGCATTTAATGATTATAACCCTCCTGGTGTTGCTGTTAGGTGGGTGGGAAGGGGGTCCTGTGCACATAGCACCTGTCAATTTGTGTTTCTAGTGGTGGCTACTTATTTTTCTCTATTTTTAACTCTAATTTCACAATGTTCTAAAGGTATAATATCTTAGCAAGTTTTGAAATATTTTACTAAAATTAGTCATGTAGATATGCTACACAACTCTTAAAGCCATTTCCAATACCTATCCACATACATTGAGTGATTTCAAAATAGACACCTTGCACTTATGCTAAAGTTAAGTACTCCTTGATCTATGAACTTGCTCGATTGCAAAAGTGGAGTTTATTTTCTTTAATTAAATTTGTAATTTTAAAACAAGAAAATAGATATATTGGAGGGTCTATGTCTACCACACATGCTTTTGGGGCTCTCATGCTATCTTGTCCTCCTCTTCCTCACCCTCCACCACTGTCTCAGTTCATTCCAGTTGCTATAATGAAATACCTTAGACCAGGTAATTTATAAACAACAGAAATGTATAGCTCACAGTTCTGGAGACTAGGACAGTCCAAGATCCAGGTGCCAGCAGGTCTATGTCTGAAAAGGGCCTCATCAGTGGTGCCTCACACGCTGAAAGGAAAGGAAGCCTCTCTCATAAAGGCACTCATTCCATTCCCAAGGGCTCCATGCACAACCTCATCACTTTCCAAAGGCTCCAGCTTTTAACACCATCACCTTCAGGGTCATGCTTCATATGAATTTTGAAGGAGCACTGTATGTTCAACCACAACACCCACCTTCTGCCTCTCAGCTACTCCATGTCTGTTTTAGTCCCTCTGCCATCTCACAGTTTATTTCCTGCCTTCCTCATCCCCCTCCACCACAAACTTCCTCATAAACACAGTTTTCCTAAATCTGTGTCTGATGACAAATGTGGACTTGCTTTGATACACTGGCGAGACAGACTCAGGACTAAGGAAGTATGCTCTTTCCTCAGTTGAATAGTGACGTCCACTGTGCTTTCTTTTATCCAAGAAAAATTGCCAAAGTACTGTTTTAGTGAATGATTTGTATTTTTAAAATTTCAGGCTTCAAGTCTAAGAAAAAGTAATTTCATTATGAAATTTTACTTGAACACGCAGGAATAAGTGTGACCATGAGAGGGAGACATAGGACTTGCATATTAGGAAAACAATCTTTCACTTTGACTTGGGTTTGGAGCTTTCAAACTGTATCTATTTAGAAGCTTTAAAGTTTACTGTCATTATAATATTTCATTCTTATGTAATTATTACTGTCCAGAGGCTGAATACTTTGCAAATACGTTCCATTGATCTTAATAGCCGGTAGAACTATGCATTTCTGCAAATGTGCCCAATTGTCAGCAAGAATTTGCTTGATTCTGCTCCTTTAGCCAGAGAAAATATTTTGTTGTAAAACCAAGGAGCTAGAATAACTCAGTGGTTCCAAATTCCTTTCAGCTGCTCTATTGCCCTCAAATCTAGGGCTAAGGGCCAATTCTATTTCCATCAGATAGATAGCAATCCCTCTTACAGTCTCAAATGGCTTTTTGAATCTGAGTCTTAAACTCTTTTCTTGAACTTCTTGCAGTCATTTGGTGAAAGAGTGAGAAGGCTGGAAATTTCCTTAATTTTTAAATATTGATTTTGACATATAATTCCATGGTTTGATGTTTGATTTTTTTTTTTTTTTTTTTTTTTTTTTTTTTTTTTTTTTTTTTTTTTTTTTTTTTTTTTTTTTTTTTTTTTTTTTTTTTTTTTTTTTTTTTTTTTTTTTTTTTTTTTTTTTTTTTTTTTTTTTTTTTTTTTTTTTTTTTTTTTTTTTTTTTTTTTTTTTTTTTTTAGTGTTGGTGGTACTAGGGATTGAACCCAGGGGCATTCTACTTCTGGGCTAGACCCCCAGTCCTATTTTATTATTTTTTCTTTTGAAACAAGGTCTATCTAAATTACAGAGAGCCTCACTATAAATTTCTGGGGTAGCTGCCAATCAGTGAAACTCCTGTCTCAGCCTAAGTACTGGGATTACAGGTGTGCAGTGGCACTACACCCGGCTCCATGGTTTGATTTTAATGTTTAGATGTTTGCCTTTAAGCCCTTCCCATCTTTTCCTCCTTCACACCAAAGCATGTTCTGGCTCTCTGCCAGTTTCTGCAATGCCACAGTGCTCACACTTATAGGTGAGGAATTCTCTGTGGAGTGCTAACACAGAACAGGTTACACTTCTGAGCCAGGCCTCAGAACAGGTGGCAATGTGACAGAGAACATAGAGCTAATTAAGATCCTATAATCCTTGAACCAAAAGCCCTAATCATTCCAGAAGAAGAAGTCTTGTTACTTTAAGATATAAGCATAGAAAAGTAATTCACACATAAGGAATGCAGGTATTCACAACATAGATTCACTAGATGACGGCCTTAGCTAATAGGAAAGATTCAAACATATCATACCATGTAATATAATAGGCCTGTAAATGTTAAGGCAGCATGAGTCATTCCAGGATGAGGACATAGTATGACAATTGTTCCAAAGTAATTTAGCCTTCATACTGATCTTGCCAACCCCCCCCCCTTTTTTAATTTTTAGGCAAGCATGATGGCACACACCTGTAATCATAGTCCTTGGGGAGACTAACACAGGAGGAGGATTGTAGGTTAAAGATTAGCCTGCGCAACTTTGGGAGACCCTGTTTCAAAATAAAAAGGGCTAGGGGTGTAGCTCAGAGGTAGAATGGGCCTGAGTTCAATCTCCAGTACTAAAATAAATAATACAAAAGATTCTTTAATTTCTCTGTCAAGTTCCTTCTTACCTTGAAACATGCCATTACCCAGTAACACATTGTAATTATATGAAACTATATTCCATAAATGCCACAATTTACAATTCTTCATTAAATGAATATGGGAGTGTTTTAATTTTGCATATTAAGGATACATAGGATATGCCCTGACATGGCTGAAAATAAATACACATTTTCATGAGCTCAGTATTTATATTTTTTAGCCTAGTTTTTATAACCCACAATCAATAAAATTTTAAAATAATAGTATGAGTATATATATCAGGTGCTTTATGAGTATTTCACTCCCTTTAAACATAAAATACTGTCAATTTATGGAAATTAGAGAACCATATAAGAAAGTTGGCACACTTTACCCAAATTTGTGCTTTCAAATAATTGGAGAATATAGAATGGTAAACATAAAGCTATTGCATTCAAGATAGAGAATATTTTACCCAAATGGAATTCTCATTTTTCTTTTGGTAATACATTTTAGCATTTATTTTATTCCAATGGGTCTTTAGCATTTGATTTTAAATTTAGTGTAGTAGGTACCTTATTAGAAAGCCAGGTAAAATATAAATTTTAAAACAGATACCCCTTTTTATCCTAAAAATATTTGTGGTAAAAGGAGTTCTATTTCCTCATTCTAAAATCAGATGTATGTTCCCACTCAGAAGAAAAAAAACTATCCTCTGCACTGAGATCTCCCGTTGGAATATTAAAATGTTGATCATCCTTTAGTGCGTGCCTCCTCTATTCATATGTTTAATGTGTAATTCATGCAGACAACTCCCACTGACCCCACTGACGTCAAGTTTCATAATCACTAACAATTTCAGTGTTGTCTCTCCTTTTACTTTGTTTACATATGTGTATTATTTATTTTTATTTTTGCAGATGAGCCATGCTTGGGAGACAAGTCTATATTTTGTCAAATGGAGGTGCTGGCACGATACTGCTCCATCCCAGGTTATAACAAGTTATGCTGTGAGTCATGTAGCAAGCGCAGTAGCACTCTGCCACCACCATACCTTCTAGAAGCTGCCGAAACTCAAGACCATGCAATCTTTAGCCCTAGCGACTTCCCTCAGCCTCTAGCAATGCCTACACCTTTGATTCCTTACTATTCAGAGACCACTGCTGAGAAAAAACCTTTGAGCAGTGGCTCTTCAGTGGGAAGTTCCAATGCCTATGCTGCTTTCAGTCTTGACAGTGAACATGATGGTGCTAACTTACCCCGGAGGAGAGCTCAGCAAACCGGAAATAAGAGGCTGAGACTGGGCTCAGTACCGTCCTCCTCACCTACCAAGAGTGGCCGCCTCAATTCTGCTTCACAGATGGCGGCTACTCCCTTCTTGGCAGCCAGTGACTCGATAGGTGCCTCTTCACAGGCAAGAACCTCAAAGAAAGATGAAAAAAGTATTAACAAGAGACATTCAATAAGCTCATCCACCTTAGAAAGATGAAAGAGTGAACCTAAGTAGAAATCAGAGGGAAACCAAGACAACCTCCCTCTCTGCATGGTGCATACAGCTCAACTCATTTTGTCTGTAAGTGGAAAACAAAGTGCTGGTTCACTTTCTAGTTGCTTTCATCCTCCTTTTGTTCTGCATTGACTCATTCACCAGAATTCATTGGAAGAAAGCACCAAAGATTACTAATAGGAGGAAAGTAAGTTGCTAAGTGAGTTGGTCATTCTCTACAGAAGAAAAGAGACTGGAATGAAATTGTGCGTATTGGCTGATTGTTGTTGTTTTGTTTTGTTTTTTAAAGTTACAGTAAAAATTAAAAGAGATGCCAACAGTTTACACTTTGAGAAGTTTTGGAAACAGGGCAAAGAATTCTTAGACTTGTATTCCTATTTATCTATATTAGAAATATTGTATGAGCAAATTTGCATCTGTTGTGTAAATACTGTATATTGCAGAAATCAGTATTATTTTAAGAGATGTTCTCAAATGATTGTTTACTATCTTACATTTCTGGATGTTCTAGGTGCCTGTCATTGAGTGTTGCCTTATTTGACATTCCATAGGTAGATTTTCAAAGCAAACTATTATGAAGTTATAATTGTAGCTACTGACAACACAAGAGGTTTTGTTGTATAATTTTTGTTGACTCAGTAATGTGATACCTAAATTATAGGAAAAAAAAAAAACACCAAAAGCTTTAGATGTGCAGATGAAAAAGGATAGGAACTGGTATCTCAGTTTATTTGTGGTAACATGGAACAGAACAGTAAATGAGCTCGTGCAAGACAAAACCAAAACCTTCTTGATAGGACCTCAGTAGACACCATTGAGGTGTTATGTTGTTAATTTTCCTATTGTTGGTATACAAACAGGATGTACTGTAATAGTAACAAAGAAAGTATTCTGGGATAATTTTATGTTGGTAGCTAAGAATCAAACTAGAATTGACCCTTTAGTACTGCTTTGGAAGTGTCAATGGTTGAGATATTTATTTTCTGCATGGTTCATATCCAAGTGTTCACAACCACAATGCATCTGACTGCAATAATGTGCTAGTAATTTATGTCAGTGGTCACCTCACCCACAGCCAAGCCAGAAATGCTCTCTCCAGGGAGTAGATGTAAATTACTTGTATATATAACTCAGAACTGAAGATATTTATTAAAAGTTGATTTTTTTTCTTGATAGTATTTTTATGTACTAAATATTTACAATATCAGTGACATATTTTGGTAAACTAGAGAGAGACAATTAGAGGTGCCTGCTTTGTTCTGTGCATAGAAAAGAAATTTAAGCCAACCACCATGGCCAACTCAAAGAACTAAAATTGAAAAAATTTGATGTAAACATTTTTAGAGTAATTGATACGAATTTGATGACTTGTTCTCCTTCAAGGAAACAAAGTAAGTAGGAACTCAACTAGTTGGTATATGAGGTAGTGAATTAGAAACATTTTTTAAGGATATAAAAGCAATAAATATATTATCTGGCATGTTTTTGAGATAGGTACCTCATCTAAAAATATGCTGATTATAGACATATTAACTTCTCAAAGCGTAGAATGTGCAAGTATGTTTCATTTTAAGCATTGTGAACAGCCTAAGGCATTGACTCTATACCTCTAAAGAATCGCTGCTACTTTGTGCAAGAATTTTAAAAGTAGACAAATTAGGTAAATTCCAGCTAGTAAAACAGTCCCTGAGCCTTAAATAGAAGTCATTTTTTCCCTAAAAAATTCACCATAATGAAATTCTCTCTAGTTTACTTGGTGACTTATGTCTGGTCCACAGGGAATATAAAGATGGTCACACACATACACCTCCCATAAAGATGTACATATTCATTATACTTCTGATCTATGAGCTTTCTTTTCTACTAAGCTAAAAATTCCTTTTTATCAAAGTGTACACTACTGATGCTGTTTGTTGTATTGGGAGCACACATAGCAATAAAAATGTTAAAAATACAGATCTGGCTTTATCTAGATTTTATCAATAGATTCATCTCATGGTAATGGAACAGTATCCTTTCCTCCTACAAAGTGATTGGGATCAAATTCATTTGTCCCTCCTATCTCTAAAGAGGCTCAAATTAAATGGTAGTGTCTCTTATTTTTATATTGGCATATATTTTAAAAATAATAAAACAGCTTATGGGAGGTGGTGCTCAGCTTAAGTCTGCCCTGTAGTACTACAAAGAGGAAGAAAGAAGATGTCAATACTGATATTTATGAGAAGGAAAATGTGCCATCTCAGTGATTTTAAATAAAAGCTTCCTTCTACCTTTCACACCCTTTTGCTATGTAACATGAGACACTGTGCTGTGGTGCAGACCCATCTGAACTGCAAAGCAGACACTGAAGTATGATTTCCATCTGCCATTTCATACCTGAAGGGACTTGGGTAACCTAAGTTTTACTTTACTTATCTGTAAAATGGGAGAACTCACTCATCATTGCTTGGTTGCTAAGAGAAATGCTGTAAGTAAAGCTGTTAGCACAGGGCCTAACATGTAATGCTTCATATTAAATCATTGTCCTCCTTCCTCTCATCTTTACTACATCTAGGACCGACTGAATCACTGTCACTAAGTCTCATTGGTAATGAGGAAAAAAAATATTGTTTGGGGAATCCAAAGTCAAACAACTCAGCTTTAAACATTGATAGGATGACCTCATTAAAAATTATCTCAAATAATTGATTTTGAAGAATTTTGGCTAACTCTACCCACTCTCCCTGTGTATGCAATAGTCAAGCTGAGGGACTAGCTATAAATTATGTGTCCTGCAAGGATAGTCAACGTAGTAATACCCCAAACTATTAGCAAATAAGTTTCTCAGATATTTGCATTACTATACTTTGCAGAAATAACAAGAAAAGGCATTCTTTTAGAGATGTTTCACATTTTCTTCAGGAAGAAGCCACTTATGTGTAAGCTACAAAAGGACAAATCAGTTGAAAAGTGATGCAAAACATAGATAAGCCAAAAAAGGACATCACTTGTTAAAGAAGTATTAAAAAGGGACCTGTAAAATGAATCAGAGTATAAAAACCACCTTTGGGTGCACAGGCATATCAACCCATCAACTAATTGAAATATTACTTCTGAGTACTTCAGTCAGAGCCAGAGACAAAATTTAAAAACTCATTAAAATGGTGTGTACCAAACAAAGAAAGCATCATTTACTAAAATGAACCTAACATCCAAAAACAAGAATTCTAAAAAAGAAAGATGCTATACATTTTTTCAAAGTCATCACAGAATTGCCATAAGAATTAGAATTACCTCCTGATAAATGCAGGTGAGGGAAACATGTACCAATGTTACTGTGTTAAAACTATCCATCCAAAATGTTGCTATTTTCTAGCCAATTCATAGTTTCAAAGAAATTGTTGATTTGACTATCTTTCATCCATTTGATTGTTAACAACTCACCTGGGGCTGAGTAGTCTTGTTTTTTTTTGTTTACTTTACCAAACACTCCAAAATCTTTTCAGGGAAGAAAATGATTATTCACAGCCAACTGTTAATTCTTACTCATATCACTGTCATGCCCTGTAGGATTGTTCCAGAAGTCTAAACCAAAATAACAAGGCTCTCTTGCAGTGTGTTCTTGAGTAAGTAAGTGAGGCTATTAAGATAACAAATATATCCATATGAAAAACAATGCTTTCTAAATGAGCTGCTTGGAGATTTGCATGACACTCATCTAGTAGTTCAAGGTGGAAAACAGACTTATCCATGGTTGGATGATACAGGCAAAATAAGTCTCTTTTCTCCCTCGTTACCTACTTTATGATCTCTTTTCTTTCTGTACCAAACTTCTCAAAGGAGTAGCTTGATATCCTGACCCCCCTCCTCCCTAGCACCCACCAGCGGTTTCCTCTGCAGCATTTTCTCACCCCAAGCACACACAGGACTCTCAGCAGCCACTCCCAATGCTTTTTCCTCAGTCAGCACATTTCTATTGTGCTCTAATCATGTGTCAGGCATCATTCTAGGAGCTTAGAGTAAATGAGAAAAATGGTAAAAACCCCTCTCATCCTAAAGCTTACATTGAGGTGGAGGAAACTGTCATCATATATTGTTTTTCTATATAGCATGTTAAAGGTGATAAAGAAGAGCATATTTATTTCACTGCAATAAACATGGGTATGCATGTATCACTATAGTATCCTGACTTTAATTCTTTTGGAAAGATACTGAGGAGTGGTATTGCTGGCTCATATGGTGGTTCCATTCCTAGTTTCTTGAGGAACCACTATACTGACTTACACAGTGGTTGTACTAAGTTACAACCCCACCAACAGTGTGTAAGCATTACCATTTTCCCACATCCCTACCAGGTTTATTACTGCTTGATGATGTCCTTTCTAACTGGAGTTAGATGCCAAATTATGGCTCCAACCTAAGTGTCCATCAACAGATGAGTGGATAAAGAAAGTGTGGTATATACACACAGTGGAATTTTACTCAGCCAGAAAGAACAAAATTATATCATTGTCAGAAAAATGGGTGGAACTAGAGAATATTATGTTAAGTGAGATCAGCCAGTCTCAGAAATCAACGGCCATATGTGGAAGCTAGAGAGAAAATAGAAAAAAAGGGACTTTAGAGAAATGAGGAGAGAGACAGTAGACAGTGCAAGAGAATTGGGGTGGGTGATGGAGAGGAGGAAAAGGAGAGCTGAGAAAAACAGTTCAAATAATGTTTTGTTTGTATATGAGGGTATCACTACCAATCTCACTAAATATACCCGGAGGAAGGACAGGAAAGTAGGGTGAAATCCAGAGGGAAACACACCAAGTACTGTGTGCATGGATGTTTATATCACTTTCAACCTCACTATGATGCATAAATACAATGTACCAATAAAAGCATAAAAAGGAACGTATTTTAGTATAAAGGAAGATAGTGGTGGTAGAAATGTAGAAAGTGGCAGAGGAAAAAAATTGAGGTGAGAAAAATCTCTGCAATCCCTGGAGAAAGATCTTTCCTGGAGGAAAGAGCTTCCAGTGCAAGGCCAAAGGTAGAATAACATCTGGAAGGCTTAAAGGTAGAATAACAGCAGCAAAGACAGCAGGAGTGTTTGGTGGTGGGTGGTAAAAGATACCATCAGAGAGGTAAGAAGAAATGGTGAATCACATAGGACCTTTCAGGTCAGTATACACCTTTGGCTTTTATTGTTCTCAGATTGTCTATACCATTACACAGCCTAATTCAATGGAATACAGGATTTGATCTAACTTGGGTTAGAATTCTGCTTCCATTAATAAACTGTGGGACTTATGTTCTTTTTAAGTTCTCTTAGTTCCTTCATGTATAAAATGGAATGAGAAACTATCTCATAAATTTCTAATGTGAATCAAGTAAGCATAGGTCTGAAATGTGTTTTAAGGTACTATTAAAAATAATTTATAGCCGGGCGTGGTGGTGCATGCTTATAATCCCAGCATTTGGGAGGCTGAGACCGGAGGATCCAGGTTCAAGGCCAGCCTCAGCTACCTAGTGAGGCACTCTGCAACTTAGTGAGACTCGGTTTCAAAATAAAGAATAAAAAAAATAGGGCTGGGGGTATAGCTCGGAGGTAGAATGCCCTTGAATTCAATCCCTAGTACCGCAAAAAAAAAAAAAAAATTATTATAAATAAGCATGAATTTTTATGTTGTAGATTTTATCATTATACAATCTAGGCTTATATAATTAATGGGTTAGAAGGGACTTTGTAGGTTATCCAGGGAACTCCTCTCTAGCCCTTCCTAGTCCCCTTGGTAGCTCCTCTACCTTTTATTGCCTCTTATAAAATTGATTCCCAAATCTATGTGTTTAACACATTCACAAGTATCTCCTGAACATGATACCTCTACTGTCAGAACCCTACCCTCAACATTTCTAAAATCACATGATTACCCATCTTTGCATGAAACGTAGTCCTAAACACCATGTTCTATGTTCCTCACTAAACACAGCCTCACCAGAAGCCAGCCATGCCTTTTTGGTATCACTCTTTGTGTTTTAATCCATTTAATCAACCCCTTTGTCTCACTATTTTTGCTTCTAAAATGCCTCCTGCACCTGTCCTCTTTGTTTTTTTGTCCTCATTATCTATACAGGATCTCACCCATTTCCAACATTATATTCACCCCACCATCAAACCTTGTGTGTGTACACATCGCTGCCTTATTAAAGCCACACTGTGCCAGAACAAAGTATATCCATGCTTTCTCTCTTTTACATCTTGGGGTCCTTACTCAACTTGTTATATTCCTAGTTCACAGAGTTTCATCTCAGACCTATTTTTCAGTCCTTCTCATCCCACATAAAATTAGTTCCAGCCCTGTAAGCTGCCATAAAATAAGCTCCTTTCTGCTGCACTGTCCTGCTGAATCTGAAGAACCATTTCTCCATCTTTGTAGACCCAGAGTCTTGCACACTTAGATGTTTATTGAATAAGTGAGTAAACAATTTCTTAACCTTTATTCATTATAGGATTTTCTTTCATCTCTTATAGTCCCTCTTCCATGCCATGCCTCATTCTGCTTACAGATCAACACGTTTGCTTGACCAGGGCTAACTAGGTATTGATTCCAATTGAGTTTTGTTTTTTTTTTCATAAGGGGAAAGCTAAAATATTTAAGCACAGTTAGCCATATTACATGGAAATTTATACCTTTTTGAAAATCACATAGTTAGACATGTTAAACCATAAGATGAGAAAAAAATGTATTTAAATTGCTGCATATACTTATACAAGGCTAGGAGCATAACAATTGGAATCGACAGTTTAGGTTTAAGTTGCAGCCTGGCAGAGTTTTTTGTTGTTGGTTTTTTTTTTGTTGTTTTTTATCAGTGCATTGTAATCATACATCTTTGTTAGGTACAAGCTGGTAGAAGCATACATGCACACATCTCTCATTTTACCCTTCCCCAATTCCCACCCCATTCCCTCCCTCCTCCTCATGTCCAGTTTAGTGATGGATTTTGATAGGTTTGTGAAGGTACATCATTGGCATTAAGGTGTTTCCCTCTCCCCACATCACCTTCAGTTAAGTCACCTTCTTGCTCTTCTAACGTTTCTCCATCTAGAGTCTCTCTTATGACCCACTTTCTCCCTAGCTTCTGCCTATTAGGGAAAGCATAAGATTTTTTACTTTTTGTGACTAACTTCACTTAATATAATGTTTTCCAGTTCCATCCATTTCCCTGCAAATGACATGACTTTGCTCTTTTTTTTATGGCTGAATAAAATTCCATTGTGTACAGATCCCATAGTTTTGTAATCCATTCATCTGTTGATGGGCATCTTAGCTGGTTCCACAGTTTTGCAATTGTAAATTGTGTGGCTGTAAACATTGATACACATGTGTCCGTCTGATAGTTTGGTTTTCATTCTTTTGGGTAGGTACCCAGAAGTGGTATTGCTGAGTCATATGAGTCATCTGAGGATCCTCCATACTGCTTTCCAAAGTGGTTGCAGTAATTTGCAATCCTACCAACAATGTATTAGGGTTCCAACTTCTCCACATCCTCTCCAGCATTTGTTGTTGTTTGTGTTCTTGATGATTGCCATTCTGATTGGGGTTAGGTGAAATCTCAAGGTAGCTTTGATTTGCATCTCTCTGATTTTTAATGTAGAACATTTCCTCATATATTTATTGGCCATTTGTATTTCTTCTTTTGTGAAGTGTCTATTTAGATCCTTTGCCCATTTTTTTTTTAATTGGGTTATTTGTTTTCTTAGCCCTGAGTTTCTTGAGTTCTCTGTATATCCTAGATATTGGTCCTCTATCAGAAGAGTAGCTGGCAAAAATTTTCTTCCACTCCGTGGGCTCTCTGTTGAGGTTCTTGATAGTTTCCCTTGTTGCACAGAAGCTCTTCAGCCTAATGCAATCCCATGTATTGATCTTCCTTTGAGTTACTTGTGCCTTTGGGGTCTTGTTGATAAAGTGTTTTTACCTGTGCCTATGCCTTCTTCAAGTAGCTGCAAGGTCTCTGGCCTGACTTCTAGGTCTTTGATCCATTTTGAATTGACTCTTGTGCCAAGTGAGAAAGTGGAGTTTATTTCTCTCATATCTCATTCAAATACTCAAGAAACCCCACTGGCTCTAAAATATACACACACACACACACCATATATATATATATATATGGTGTTAAGTAGGTAGAATATATATATATTCTACCTACTTAACACCATCTCCATTCTATTCTCCAGTCCAGGTCACTATCATCTCTCAGCCACTATTGCCTTTTCTCATCAGAATAGCTCCTCATTTTACCCAGAATATTTACAATTATATCACACCAACTCTTCACCTCACTGTTCTAATGTTCTATGATTCCTCCTTTACCTTTTCTCTCACTTATTCTATACCAGTCAAAGTGGCCTGTTTCCTATTACTCAACCCTCCCAGGCACACTTCTGCCTTACATGCACCCTCTGCCAGGGCTGCTCTTTCTATAGACACTCCCTTTTGTTAAATTCCTCACCTGCAGCAAGTACTTGCTAAAAAGGCACATATTCAATGAGGCTGGTCTCAGCCACTCTGTTTAAAGGTGCAAGCTATGTCCCTAGATCTCAAGACTTCTAGCCTTAGAACTTTGCTTAGCTTTCTATAGTACTCATTACTTTCTGATTTATCTAAGTAACTATTTACTTTATTCAAATATAAACTCCACAAAGGTAGAGTTTTCTGTTTTATGCATTTATGAGTTCCTATAAACTTAGAAAAATAAAGCTGGTAGGTTCATTATATATAAATTTACTTCCATGTTAGTAGTTATAATAACAACTCACAATGAAGCCTTAAGAAAGGTAAAGACAAACCGAAATAAAAGCAGAAAGTCTCAAACTACTTGCCTAGAGTGTGCAGTAAGAAAGAGAAGAAACTGGGACCTAGGAAATGGGGAGGACAAAAGCAGTACTGAGGACAGCGGGAGCTGATGCACGGGGGATGTGGTTAAAAAGCCAGAGGTGGACATTTACATAAGGGACAAAACACATTTAAAAGGTATAAAGGAAAGTCTAAGTGTTTGTATTTCCTGCAAAAATATAAAAAAATCAATTGTGAAAGAGGGAGATGGTTGAAAATGTCTATTAAGGAAAGCTTGGTCACTGGGCATTTAGTGTACTGCATTCATCTGTGCCAATGATGACACAGCAGAGAGGTAGAGAGGTAGAGAAATGGCTTTTGGAGTTAGACCACCTACCTGGGTTTGGATCTTACTCTACAACTAGCTAGCTCTGCAGCCTGGGCAATTCAATTCTACAGTCCCTCTACTGCCTATTCATTTGTAAATATGGGTATGGAAAGAAGTACTACTAACATGCTAATAAGATGTTATGGATACAACATACTATGCCAAGTCTGACTCATAGTAAACATTGTATATTCATGACTGCTATTAATTTAAGGTATATAAAACCATAATGAAGAATGATTTCTGTAGCATTACTTAACACTGAATTTGTATATATTTTTATCTTGTGTAAGGACTTTTGATTAAGTTTAGGTTTAGAGATAGGCAGTTTGTTGCATCTTAGTTCACCAGGGAGGTTAGCATGAGTTTGACAACCATGATGGACACAGAAAACAGCCATGGCAACAAGGTGCTGCATTTTTAGGGTCCATGAATTCATGTTCCCATGTGGACTCTCGCTGCTCTATGGCTATCATATATTCCACCATCACTGTTTACCAGAACACCTCTCTTCCTATTCCTGAAAAGTGCTATATTCAGAAGACTCCAAACTCAGTTTTACTGAAGTCTCAAGGAAAGTTTGTGTGTGTCTAAGGTGGGGAGGCCAGGGATTGGCATACAATGAATCTAAAATATTCTTAGAAACTATTTAGATAAAGTCAGTCCCTCTAACCTCACTATTCCAGACAGTTACTTTTGTAAGTTCTCTGTGCCACTCCCAGCCCTTCTCTTACCAGGCATCTATTTTTTTTTCTTCTTCCCCTCTAGCAAAAAGCAAGTTACCATTCCAAGAGAGCTAACCTATTTTATCTGGCTGTATTCAATTCTTCCACTAGTATGCTGTTGCAGTAAATCCTTAACAGGCATGATGACACTTGGAGTTATGATACTGGCAGCAAGGACAGAATAGAGTGATAGGTGAGGTATTTAAAATATGGATTTTACATTGCATGATCCACAGAGTATGAAGGAAAATGACAGAGATAAAATTGCTAAGCAGATTTCTGGCTTCATACCACACTGTGTTAAGTATATCAAAATGTATCCAATGTTCACATTGTGTTAACGATATTAAAATGTATCCACGTTATATATAATACTTGATATGAAAAACTAAAAGGAGCCAGGAATGGTGGTATTCTCATGCAATCCTAGCAACTTGGGAGGCTGAGGCAATAGGATTGCAAGTTTGAGGTCAGCCTGGGCAAGTGAGCAAGAACCCATTCAAAAATTGAAAAGGTTGGGGTTTGGCTATTGATAGAGTATCTCTGGGTTCAATCCCCAGGACCACAATAAAATAAAATAAAAATTAAACTACATTAATAACATAGTTTAGAAATTTATTTGGCTATGAGCAATTCAACCAATTTATATGTGGTTCTGATTTCTCTCAAATCCTTATGTATGGAATTTATTGCAAAATGATGAAAATTTAATTTACAAGTAGTTTTCAACTGTACCAGACATATTATGAATACAAACTCTAATAACAAGGCTAGTATAAAGTTGCATTTCTATTATTAATTTTTGTTTTTCTTTTGCTATTTAAATAATATTTTTCTGGTTTCCAAAATTTTCTGTACCCCTAAAAGCCTGTTTTTTTTTTTTTTTTTTTTTTGGAGGCTGGCAAAGAACCTGCAATTCTCCTGTCTCAGCCTCCTAAGTACTGGGATTACAAGAACTATACCATACCCAGCTATGTATAGTTCTTAAAGAATGAAATAGACCCAGTTTTAGCAAACATCCAGGACCTGGCATCATCCACAGAACCTTCAAGCTGGACTTTTGGGAGATGGCTGATTGTAAGTGGGCTGAGTTGTAGTTCTGCTTAGAAGATCCATTTGACCCTTGTTGACATGGTTTGGAGCCATGCTTATGACACCTCAGGGGGTGAACTCTCATTTTGGAGATTTCATAAAAGAAAACCATAATTTTGAAGGATGCTATTAAAGTGTTGTTTGTTATTTTATAATTAGAATTTATATAAAAACAGATTCTTCTTGGGAGAAATTAGTTTAAATACATATGACTTATGTTCTCTTTCCTAAAAGTCTCGGAAGTCAGGTTCTCATTAAGTTCAGATAAACTTTGCCTTACGCTAAAACTGTCCTCTGGCAAGGAGTTGTCTTCTGAAAGGCCACAGATGAGTGAGAAACACAACTGCACAACTCATTTTGGTCAACTACCAGATTCCTTTAAATTTGAACGTGGGACACAGAGCTATCAGAAATCATTTTAAATGCAGGTTATTTCTGACGATTCACCATTTACATGACATAGAACAAGGAAGAATGGTGACACACCTAAATACACACTCTCCATTGCCGCAAGGAGATGTGTCATGATGTCATGATGACAGTAATGAGGAAAGCATACATTTGAATTGCCCAGAAGAGTATATAAAACACTTTCTCAAGCATACTTTCACCTGGTCTTCTTTCTAATTGGCTGTGAAGGTAACACCTGAAAAATTTCTAACAGTATTTGTTAGTTTGTGGATATGACATTCAAGACAGAGTTAACCCAAGTTGCTAAGGCATCTAGATATACTTACACTAATAGGAAATGTGATCCGGAAAGTTTTACTTCACCCAAAAAGATGAATAAATTATTGTAAATATTTTGAGTTGAATGTAAATTAAAAGAATTGTTATAATTTATTGTAGAGGAGAAAATTTAAGATATTCTTATTAATTACTTCACGGGCATGATGTACACACACGAATTTATCAATGCCGAATTCAATGGTCTGCACAGGGAGCGTGGGGAAGTGGAGTGAGAGTTGAGGGGAGGCTCACCGAGAGCTGTGTGCATTATGTCTCTATCACTCTGAACTTCATCATTGTGATGTATAATTACAATGCACCAAAAAAAAAAAAAAAAAAAAAAGGTAAAAATCAAGGCAAACGTTAAACAGAGGTAAACACAAGCATTTTTTAAATACTTCAACAGCATGATTTTAAGCTACAATTACTATATAGGCAAACCTTGGAGATATTGCAAATTTGGTTCCAAACGACCAAATTACAGCAAAGAGTATAATAAAGTGAATCACATGATTTTTTTTAGTTTCACAATGCTTATAAAAGTGGTTTACATTATTCTGTAGTCTATTAAGTGTGTAATAGAAACATGTCTAAACAATATGCAACAATATGTATAGTTTTAAAATATTTTTATTCTAGGTAGGCATAGTGGCACACACCTGTAATCCTAGTATTTTGTGAGCCTGAGATAGGAGGATCACAGGTTCAAGTCCAGCTTCAGCAACTTAGCAAGACCATCATCAACCTAGGGATGCCCTGTTTCGAAATAAAAAAATAGATAAAAAATAAGGGCTTGGAGTGTTGCTTGAAGGCAAAATGTCCCGGGGGCATTAAAATGAAATACTTTATTCTAAACAATGCTAATATCATCCTAGCCTTCAGTGAGACTTAATCTTTTGGCTGGTGGTAGGTCTTATCTTCATACTGATAGCTGTTGCCTTACCCGGATGATGTATCTTAAAGGATGGTGTGGCTGATGGGGTAGCTCAAGGTTGGGAGAATGATTTCTTAAAATAAGACAGTAAGTTTGTTACATGAGTTGACTCTCACAAAAGATTGTCATATAGCATGTGATGCTGTTTGACAGCATTTTACCCGTGATACAACTTTCAAAATTGGAGTCAATCCTCTCAAACTCTGCCAAGAAATGATTTCCTTTGCTAATCCTTAAGACACATTCCTTTACACTTTAAAATGTTATCATGAGATCACAGCCCTTCCACCACATCTTTGGCTCCGCTTCTAGGTCACTTGCTGTTTCCACCGTATCTGCAGTCAGTTCCTCCACTGAGGTCTTGAACCTTTCTAAGTCATTCCTGAGAGTTGGAAGCAACTTCTTTCAAACTTCCATTAGTAATGTTGATATTTTTGCTTTCTCCTATGAATCAAAAAATGCACTTAAGGGCATCTAGAATAGTGGATCCTTTCCAGAAGATTTTCAGTTCACTCTTCCCAGATTCATCCGATGAATCACTGTCTGTGGCAGCTATAGCCTTATGAAATGTATTTCTTAAATAATAAAACTTGAAAATTGAAATCACTCCTTGATCCATGGGCTTCCGAATAGATTAGCAGGCATGGAAACAACATAAATCTCATGGTATATATCCATCAGAGCTCCTGGGGACCAAGGACATTGTCAATGAACACTTAACTGTGGGAAAAAAAGAATGCTTTTTTTCTGAGCAGTAGGTCTCAGCAGTGGTCTTAAAATATTCAGTAAACCATATCACAAACAGATGTGCTGTCACCTAGACTTTGTTGTTCCATTTACATAGCACAGGCAGAGTAGATTTAATATACTTCTTAAGGGCCCTAGGATATTCAGAATGGTAAATGAACACTGGCTTAAATGTAAAGTCATCAGCTGCATTAGGCCCTAACAAGAGTGTCACACTGTCCTTTGAAGCCAGACATTAGCTTCTCTCTACAAAAGTCCTAGATGGCATCTTCTTCTCATATAATGTTGTTTCATCTACATTTTCATAATGGGAAGGATAATGTTCTTTAGTGAAATAAGTTACCAGGAAAGTACATATTACCAGAGCCAATTTAGTACAAGTTGAGTACCCCTTATCTGAAATGCTTGGGACCTTATCCAAAGTATTTCAGATTTTGGAATATTTGCATAGACCCTACCAGTTGAGTATCCCTAATCCAAAATTCAAAATCCAACAAAGCTCAAAAAAATTTCAGGTTTCAAAGCAAACAGAAGGCAATCCTTAATGATTTGTCTCTATTTTAAGAGAAAATTTCACCTATCTCTTCTGCCTCTGTGTAACCCGAATTGCAATTTATTATTCACTTTAGAAATGTGCTTTTATTCTCTGAATATGGAAACCCAAACTTGCCTCTATTCCCTGATCTGCATTGCAAAAAGCTGTGCTCCAGCATGACATGCCTCTGTAACAATGTAAAGAGTATTTTTATGGCCAACGTGTCTTCATTTTTAATATCACTAAATACTAATTATTCAGTTCCTTTTCTATGCTTTAAACTTATGGTGTTAATCACATTTACCCTAGAATTTTTATTTAAATCATAGATCATCTATCGTAGCAGTTTTTTCTCTTATGAGAAATGACCATCTGCTGGGTATGCTGGAAGGCTTTTAAAGAAATCTATGTAGCTGACATCTTCAAGAGTTGGAAAACTTGGGGCAATATCAGCAGGATGATTGACTAGAGGTGCCCCTGGAACACTTCCCTCCACCAAAAGGGTCAACATAAAATGAAAACAACTTCTATTCCACTGTATTATTTTAAGCCGAGTGTTGGAGCTCATTGGGGATATGGCAGAAACTTGGTGGAACACAAAGACATGTCACAGGCTCATAAAGAGGGAAGTAAGTCGGGTGTGGTGGCGCATGCTTGTAATCCCAGCATTTGGGAGGCTGAGACCGAGGATCTGGGTTCTCGGCCAGCCTCAGCTATCTAGTGAGGCATCATGCAACTGAGACCCTGTTTCAAAATAAAGAATAAAAAATAGGGCTGGGGGTAGAGCTCAGAGGTAGAATGCCCCTGAGTTCAATCCCCAGTACCACAAAAAATAAAAATAAATAAATAAATAAAGAGGGAAGGAAGTAAGCACACTGCATCTTTTACCTCAACTCAAGAGATCAACTCAAGAGATCAATCCAGAATGAGAGAGACTTCACATGGTGGAAAAAGTGTAAGAAAGAGGTTCTGAGCAGTCCCCACCAATGCCATGAACACCTGAAGTATTTGCTTCTAGAAAAACTTACAGCTTTCACAGACCTGAGCCCACTTTGGGAAGTGCTGACTTACCATACCATTGCATTGTCCCAGAGAAAGATCCTCACCCACTTTATACCTTTCCTCTTCCAGACTACCACTATACACAAGGCTATCTTGAAAATCTGCCCACCCAGGGTCCTGTGAAGCAGCTAGGCAACTGCCCCAGGGGCCTAGCCAGTAGCTTAGCTCATCCAGCTTGTAAAACTGGTGGGTATCCCTACCCTTTCTCCAGTCTCTGGAAGCCCTGGGAAAGAGCTGGGCATCCCTGGCCACCCACCCATGGCCCAGAAAGCAGCTGGGCAGCCTAGCCCAAATGGTTTAGCTTGTAGAGGCCTCTAGGAAACAGTTGGATGATTCCACAGGGAAAAAGCTTTCCATGAATATTTTTTTCTGTTGAAGCCCTTAGTAAGCAGATGGGTAGCCCTGCCTACCTACCCTCAGTCCTAGAAATTAGCTGGACAGTCTTACCTGAGCAATTTGCCCTCAGAAACCCCCAAGAACACTGCTATAGATCTTGACAGGTACCTACCTGTCTGGATCTTCTGGTGTAGCAGGGCCCTTAGATACTGACATATGCTTCACCCCCACTACTGAGCACATTGTGCCATTCCTGTCTAGGACCACCATCCAACATGGTCCTTAGAAATTGATGGATGCCTGCCTCTGTCATGGTGCCAGCTAAACATTGTCTGTGTGGGCCTGTCAAAGCAACTACACTTTCATATAACCCATGGAAACTACAAGTGCTCCACACTTTGAGGTGGATGCATCACCCTTTGAGCTGCCAAAAAATTTACCTCAACTAAGAAAGTTGAATCCCAGCTGACAGAACAATCTAAGATACATAGACAATACACAACTATAATTCCTGGAACCAAAGCCAACATAGCCTACCCAAATAACATGCTAGGTCACATCACCAGGAGACAGTGTTTTACTAGGAAAAGTATCCTGTAAAGTTGACAGAGGTATAAAAATAGGAACTTAGTGGCCTAGAGACAGAAAATGTCTGAAAAATTAAAGTAACATGATGCCTTCAAAGAAATGCGATAACTTCCTAGTAACAAGTTCCAAAGGAAAGAAAGTCAGTGAATTGCCAAAAAAATTCAAAATAATGATTTTTCAGAAAACTCAACAAGAGAATACAAATAGGCAATTTAATTAGGTTAGGAAGGTAATTCATTATCTGAGAAATTAAGCATAGAGATAATAAGAAATAGCCAAATAGAGACCTTAGAACTACATAACTCAATGAATAAAAAATTTAGTTTAGAGCTCTCACAGCAGCCTAGATCAAGTGGAAGAAATAATTTATAAGCTTGAAAACAGGTCTTTGGAAATAACTTCATCAGACAAAAAGAACTTAATAAAACCTAGAAAGAATGAAGAAAGCCTATGAGACTTATGGGATACCATTAGGTGAGCATTATGCTCATAGGTGTTTCAGAATGAGAAAAAAAAGCACGGAAAAACTATTAATTGAAGTAATAGATGAAAACATTCAAATCTTAGGAAAGATATAGACATCCTAGTCCAAAAGATCCCTAATAAAGTTGACCAAAAAATCTCCAATGCATACTATAGTCAAACTGTCAACAGTATAAGAAAATGAGAGAATTACGCCAGTAGCAAGAAAAAAAATCAGTTCACATATAAAGGAATCCTTATTATATGAACTACAGATTTCATAGGTAAAATCTTATAGGCCAGGAGAGAATGAAGTGACATATTCAAAGTCATAAAAGGGAAAAAAAAAAAAAAACCTGCTAACGAAGAATACTATACTCATCAAAGTTATCCTTCTAAAATGAAAGACAAAATCTTTTCTAGACAATCAAAAACTGAGGGAATTAATTACTACTAGATAGACTCTATAATAAATGCTTTAAAAGCTCTAAACTAGAAGGAAAATAATAAATACCATAATAAAACATAAAAATGTAAGAATCACTATTAGAGTGATGCACAAGAGAGAAATAGAAAAGAATGAAACCTTATCAAGCAGAAAACCGCCAAACTACAAAGATGAACTAAGAGAAAGTAAAGGAACAAAAGGCATATAACCAGAAAAAAAATCAGCAAAATGACAGAAGTATCTGTTCTTATTAATAATAAGAATATAAATACATATTGAATATAAATACATATTCCAATTAAAAGCTTTAAAATGGCTGAATGGACTGTTCTTAAACACCCAACTTTATGCTGTCTATTAGAAACTTACTTCATCAGCAAAGAAACAGATTGAAAAGGGATGGGAAAAAAAAAAGATTACCATGCAAAAGGAAAACAAAAATGCACAGTAGTAGCTGTATTTACACCAGTCAAAATAGACTTTAAGTCAAAACTGTAAAAGGACATGAAATAGGTGACCATATAATGATGAAGGGATCAATAAAAGGAAATGATTCTAAATATATATGTACCCAATGCTAATGCTAGAGCAGACAGTGATATAAACCAAACATTATTAGATCTAAAAGGAGAGACACAGACTCCAATAATAGTTGAAGACATCATTGAACAGATAATTCATACAAAAAAATTCAACAAAGAAACATCAAAGTTAAGTTGTACCATAGAACAGAGACCTAGCAGACAGGTACAGAGTATTTTATTCAGTTGCTACAGAATACACATTCTAATCAGTACATGAAACATTCTCCAGAATAGATTCTATGTTAGACCACAACAATTTTTTTTAAATTAAGACCATAGCATCTATTTTCTCTGATCACAATTAAAGAAAACTATAAATGAACAAGAACCTTAGAAGTTGTACAAATTCAAGCAAATTAAACAAAAATATGCTCCTAACAACCAATGGGTCAATGAAGAAATCAAAAGAGAAATTTAAAAATGTCTTAAGACAAATGGAAATGAGAATACAATATACCAAGACCTATGTGATGCAGAAACATCACTACAAAGAGGAAAGTTTATAGTAATGACCCCCTAAAACAACAACAACAAAAAAATAGAAAAAAGATTTCAAATAAACCACTCAATGATGCAATTCAAGGAATTAGAAAACCAGGAAAAAACTAAAAACTGACAGCAACCAGGCAGGAGTGGAGCGAGCACCCCCAAGACACTACACTCTATGCAAGCGGAGACCCCTGAAACAGCCACAATGACTGGAACGCCTGAGACGGGACAAACAGCGTAAACCCCTGCGGGTCTGCGCCCCTCTGCGAGTCTCGGCCCCTGTGGGTCTGCGCCTCTGCGGGCCTGCACCCCCCTGTGGGCCTGTGCCCCCCTGTGGGCCTGTGCTTCTGCAGGCCTGCCCCTCTGTGGGACTGCGCTGCTCTGCGGGTCTGCCCCCCCCCGGCGGGTCTGCGCCCCTCCAGGGCTGCCCCTGCTGCGCACCGCTGCAAAGAGGGAAAAGTGACTACCTACACAGCAGAGCTTGAAGTAGGGATGCCATGGTCACAGTTCCCTGACAGAAGGAAAGTGAACTAGAGGGGATGAAACATGATTGGGACAACAAGAGGCGCTGAAAAAAGCCCAGGAGGAAGAGGGGAGACTGCTCGCACCACAAACCGGCGGCCATCTTGCTACCAGCCCTGCCCAGCCAACTTCCTGTCAACCACCCAGACGGTCAGTGACCTCTGGCGCCCCCCAGAGGACCGGAGGAGGAATAGGCCAAGCAGCACGGATACGTAAGTCTGCACCTCCAAGGTACGGGGAACACTATCCGAGGGATAGACTTAAACACCCGCCCTTCTAGAGCTTAGGAACATAAGGGTGGAAGAACCCAGTGCACATAGGGCACCTGGAAAGATCTGGCATTTAGACTGCACATCTGCCAACAGCAAAGGCAGGAGAGACATAAGCCAACACCAACAAAACCCCCTGCCTGCATTGACAGAGAAACTTAAAATCCCAGAGACACACCCGAAAATTTAAGCTTGATACCTATGAACTAGCAGTGTCTGTTTTAGTGTCCAGTTGCTGTTTTTAGACTTTGGGGTCATTTTCTTTTTCATTTGTTTGTTTGTTTTTGTTTATGTTTTTTTTTAGTATTAAGTTGTATCTGTTTTTACCCTGTTCTTATTTGTATTACCTTGATTCTTTTATGTTTGTTTGGATGATTACTTGCTTTGTAATTACTTGCTTAGGTTGTTGAATCCCCTCCTTATCCCTTCTACAAGCTCCCCCCCAATCTATATTCCTCTCCTTAACACTTTACCTTCTCTCTTTTCTTTTCCTCTTTTTCCTGTCTCATACCAAGGCCATCTCATACTTCCACACTCAAAACTCTATATTCACTACCAGATTCTCCCAACAGATATAAACTCAAGAGCAAGGGAACCATGGGAAGAAAAAATAACAAAGAAACAATGAGCTACCACAACCCCTCAATAACAGACCTCACCAACCCAGAATGGCAGAGATTACCAGAAGAACAATTCAGATCTCTAATACTAGAAACAATACAGAATTTTCAGAAAGAAAGCAGGGAAAACTGGAAAGAATTAAAGGAGGAAATAACGGAACAAATAAACAAAGAATTCGACGACCTGAAAAGAAACCAAAGAGAAGCACTGAAGGAAGTGAAAGATGAAATAATCGAAATGAAGACCTCAATACAAATTATAAACAACAGATTAGATCACATGGAAAATAGAATATCACTCCTAGAGGATGACCACTCCAAAAATGAATCTATAGTCTATAACTTAGGAAAAAAAATACGACAATATGAATTGGACATGGAAGAGATCTGGGCCAATTTTAAAAGAGCTAACCTAAGAATAATAGGCATAGAAGAGGGACTAGAAGTTGAAACTTATGGAATAAACAATCTCTTCAAAGAAATAATAACAGAGAATTTTCCAAACATAGAAAGAGAAGTTGACACACAGGTTCAGGAAACATACAGAACTCCCTCAAGACAAGACCAAAGAAGAGGTTCGCCACGCCACATAGTAATCAAATTGACCAATGTAGAGGCAAAGGAGAGAATTTAAAGGCAAGGAAAGTAAAAGGCCAAGTGACATTTAGAGGCAAACCAATTAGAATCATGCCAGACCTCCCGAATCAAGTCATGAAAATGGAGATACAACATATCAAAACCTCTGGGACACCCTGAAGGCAGTACTAAGAGGGAAATTTATAGCACTGAGTGCCCACATAAGGAGAACAGAAAACCACCAATTAAATAATCTAATGACACAGCTCAAAGCCCTCAAAAAACAAGAACAACCTAGCCCCAAAGCCGGGAGAAGACAGGAAATCACGAAAATCAGAGCGGAAATAAATGAATTAGAGAATAAAAAAACAATACAGAAGATCAACAAAACTAAAAGCTGGTTCCTTGAAAAAATAAACAAGATAGATAAACCATTGGCCAATCTGACCAAAAAAAAGAGAGAAGCAACCCAAATTACCAAAATAAGAGACGAAAAAGGAGATATCACCACCGATAGTATGGAGATACAGAAGATAGTCAGAAACTATTTTGAAAAACTGTACGCCAACAAAATGGAAGATCTAGAAGAAATTGACAACTTCCTAGACACATACAACCTCCCTAAATTGAGTAAAGAAGATATCGAAAACTTGAACCGACCAATAACAATCAAAGAAATAGAAACAGCAATAAAGAGTTTACCATCAAACAAAAGCCCAGGACCAGATGGTTTTCCAAGTGAATTTTATAAAACATTTTTAGAAGAGCTAATCCCAATACTCCTCAAGCTATTCCATGAAATAGAAAGAAACGAGACCCTTCCAAACACATTCTATGAAGCCAACATCACACTAATACCAAACCAAATAAAGACAGCTCAAGAAAAGAAAACTATAGGCCTATATCACTGATGAATTTAGATGTAAAACTGCTAAACAAGATACTAGCAATGCGCATTCAAAACCACATCAAGAAAATTATACACCATGACCAAGTCGGGTTCATCCCAGGGATGCAAAGCTGGTTCAACATTCGAAAAACAATACACGTAATTCACCACATAAACAGGCTCAAAGACAAAAATCACATGATCATCTCAATTGACGCTGAAAAGGCCTTTGACAAGATCCAACACCCATTCATGCTAAAAGCACTACAGAGAATCGGAATACAAGGAACATACCTCAAAATCATAGAGGCAATATACAATAGGCGTACAGCCAGCATCATATTAAATGGAGAGAAACTGCAAGAGTTCCCACTAAAGACAGGGACAAGACAAGGATGTCCATTATCACCTCTTCTGTTTAATATAGTACTGGAGACTCTAGCCAGAGCAATAAGGCAAGAGAAGGAAATCAAAGGGGTAAAAATAGGGAAAGAAGAACTAAAACTATCCCTTTTTGCAGATGACATGATACTATATTTAGAAGACCCAACAAACTCAACCAAAAAACTTATAGAACTGATCAACAAAT